>PVKP010028708.1:0-29811 GCA_004027715.1 Plecturocebus donacophilus | reverse complement strand
ATTTGTTATTTTCATCCCCTATTCCTTCCTGTCTCCATTGTTAAGCACAATTATTGGCATAAAAGAGGTTTTTAATACCCATTTTTAGACTGTATTCTAGCCTGGGCAATAAAACAAGAATCCCGTTCTCTCTCCCTCTTTCTCTTCCTCTTTCTTTCTCTCTTTCATTCTTTTTTTCTTCCTTTTGCTGTTTCTTTCTTTCTTTCTCCTTTTCTCTCTTTTTCTAAAATCTCTTCCTCTTTCTTTCTCTCTTTTATAAAAAAAAATAAAAATAAAATAAAATAAAATGGTTCATATATGTAGTCCCACTTATTATTCTGGGGGAAAAATTAGTTGGATTCAGATAAATTGGGTTAGTTGAAATGAAACTTCTATTTTTCTCCTCTTTTGCTTTTTACTTTACTGATGACCCAATCATACCAGACTCTACCTTCCTATTTTCAGTCCTTTTTCTGGACATATTTTTGCAAACCTCAAACTGACAGGTAAAAATTAAATAGCTCTGATTAATACATACGCTATCTCTCTCTTGAGAAAGTCCCAGCTTTTTCACCTGCTTATCTACTCCCTCTTCTACTGAATGGCCAAGGTGCCACTTGACACATGCCTATCACACATGGGTGAGAAAAGAAGTGTGTTAGCTCTATCCAGTGGAGATGAAAAGACAGGTATACCCAGATAACCTGGAGAACAGGTTAGATGACTGCCTGAGCAGTGATCTTTTGAGAGGCTGTCACCTCTGGAAAGTAAACTCAGATACCTGCAGCCTGGTCTTCCTTCCTCGGTGGTCTTTCTTAAGCAACCCTCCAGCTCTTCTGCCTTGTCTTTCAGAGGATGGCCTATGACCACAAAATACATGCTCCTTGAACCATGCTGGTTTGAGCAGCACTGCTCTCTGATTAGTATCCTTTTAGCATCACTATGAGTGTTCACCAAGAATAATATTGCAACTAATGCATTTGTAGCCAATATTCCATGAAGAAATAACTGTTTGGTAGGTTGCTAGGTCAATGAACAGCAACAGCAGGTTGATTGTGGTGGGGATGCCAGGGTTCTAACTATTCAAAATCCTAACAGTGATAGAGGTGGATTGAGAATTACAACCATTAACCTTGAGGGATTTTTAAAAAGGCAAAATTACTTTAGCCAAATGATTCATCATTTCAGTCAGCATGGAATTAAACCTATGAGAGATTTTGCATCTATGGTTTCCATACCTGAAAAATCAGAGAGATAGAAGAAAAAAAACTATCACAAACTAACTTCAAATTTTTATTTTAGAAGAGAAATGATTCATGATTAATTAGTGGCAAAGAACTACATGTTGGTTCTTCTGATAATGTATTCAACATTATTTCTACTTTCTCCCAGGATGAAATTGTGAGGTAAAGCCAGTGGATTTTCAAAAGATAAATTTAGCAATCACTGTAAAATGTAGAGAGGTTTAATCCTCTCTACAGTAACTCTCTCTTACCTGTAGTTTCACTTTCTGTGATTTCAGTTATCCACAATCAACCAAGGTTCAAAAACCTTAAATGGAAAATTCCAGAGAAAAAAAGAGATCACATTCACAAAACTTTGATTACAGAATATTATTAATAAATGCTCTATAATATTAGTTATTATAGTTAATGTCTTACCATGACTAATTTATAAATTAAATTTTGTCATAGGTATGTATGTAGAGGAAAAAATATAGTACACATAGAGTTCAGTATTATCCAAAGTTTCAGACATCCACTGGAGGTCATGGAACATAAGCACTGTGAATGAAGGAAGATACTGTAGTTTCTGATCTTTATTGCATTTTGGGTGTATTTGGAGGTCTGCTCCTTGAACCGTGTTGTTTGAGCAACACCACCCACTGCCCACCCTCTGGAGATAATAAGTGAATAATCAAATGTCCAAAATCAGCTTTCCTCTTAGAAATATGGAGCTGGAGAGTGGTGAGCAACCATGAGCAGTGGGTGGTATAGTTTGAACTTTAACATTGTGGCTTTCTTCACGGGTAGAGATACTAATATTTTTTTCCTCCAAGTTGCTCTTCTTTACATTTATACAAATGACAACTACTATAACTTCTATGATCATCCTTTAGGATTGAAAAAAAATCTGAAACTATTTATTTCTTCATGACAAGTGAAATGGTTTTTTTAATTAAAAAAAAAAGAAAAAGGAAAATAGATAAAGAAACATTTTACAATCCAAGCAACTGCAAACAGCTCAAGTGAACGTCAGAAATGGGGAAGTATCCAGACAATTTTGCAGCATTGAAAGCAGTCTTTGAGGTAAGTAATTGAATTAGAGACAGCTAGCGCAGCTTTATGAAAGTGATACTTGTGTACCTTACTAGTTGGAATGCTTTAGAGGGCATTACTGCCATAGAAAGAAAATGGAACACAATGGATGTCATATAATTGTTAAAAAGTCATTGAATGTTATTAACAATGAAGATTATTGGCTAAGACCACATCTATTGTGTAAGGTAAAATAGCTTGTTGGATTAAAAAACTGTTCAAAACCTGCAAAAAGTGAGTGAATGTTAACGGTATTTTTTTTTTAACTGAAGAGAGGTTATCAGTAAGAGTGAAATAATAGCTTTGAAAGCAAATGACTAAAATTGGAAGAATACACACGATCCAACCTCATTACATTGGACTATTGTGGTAGCTTTTCTGACACTAGGTACTAAATTTCCAGGTACTTTTAATCGTATTATGTTTACGGTCTTTTAATAAACTCCCTTTCTGAAGAAGAGTTGGAAAGAAAGGGCCATGTTTAATGAATGTGATTCAGTGTATTGACTATAATTATTGGAGCACAAATTCTTGACTTTTTCAACTTAGCTATTTAAAAATTACAAACACATCTTTTCTTCTATCTATAGAGACAACATAACCAAAAATCAATGCTATCTTACCTATATTATTTATATATATATGTACAAACTTGGCTTACAGTAAATTATTAACATGCTATATATCTACAAACAGGTAGGCAAATTTGACACTGCTAAGAGTTGATTCATCACGATCTGTCAAAAAAATTCTGTGTATAGTATAAATTCCTCTTAGGAAGTTTAGACAAGTCAGAATGACCCAAACTTTTTGTTGTATCCAATTCAGTCATAAAAGTTGGGTAGAATCTCCAAATCTTGGCCAGGTGTGGTGGCTCACGCCTATAATCCCAACACTTTGGGAGGCCAAGGCAGGTGGATCACCTGAGGTCAAGAGTTCAAGACCAGCCTGGACAACATGGTGAAACCCTGTCTCTACTAAAACTACAAAAATTAGCTGGGCATGGTGGCACATGCTTGTAACCCCAGCTACTTGGGAGGCTGAGATAGCAGAATCGCTTGAACCTGGGAGGCAGAGGTTGCAGTGAGCCAAGATTGCACCACTGCACTACATCCTGGGCAACAAGTGAGACACCATCTCAAAAAAAAAAAAAAAAAATCTCCAAACCTATTTCTTTCATCTTGAGTGTAGTATTTTTTAGGATACATAAATCTGGTATGACAAAGAGTTTGTTTTATTTTGATGGCTTATGATGGAAGTCATATTTTCTGCAATCTGCTCTAGGCAACTTTTAAAGAAAAAATAAAACATGATCAGGGTAGATTCTACAAGTAATTGAGTGAAACTACTATAAGTTATAATCTGATTGTAAACAGAAGGTACTATAAGTTATAATCTGACTGTAAATCTATGTCATAGTTTAAGTTAGATTTTAAAAACGAAAAAGCCTTGTGGGACACTATGAAATCTTCAAAATTATGGAGAATTGATATTCATATTAATATGTATATGTGCATATGCTATTGTCTGTTAATACAATATTTATTGTCTGTTGTTACAATAACAAGGAATTTCATAAAATTTATTTGAACACAATGGGTCTGATTTAGCAACTTGGATCTGTTAAGAATATCTTCAGTAAAGCACTTTATTGTTCATAAACACTACTTTACATTTTGTAGTATTATATATTCTACTATGTGTTTTGTTCATTGAGCAGTTACATTAGAGAATGGATTTCAGTGACAACATTATTAAAATACAGAAAGTATCTTATGTTAAAAGAGTTTGGTTTATCCAGATTGTAGTGGTGGTTACATGAGTCTATATATTAAAATATTCACAGAATAGTACACCAAAAAAGTTCATTTTACTGTATGATAATTCAAATAATAAAAATAACTTTTTTTTTTTTTTTTTGCATTGGGTGTCTTCATCACACTACCCAGGCTACATTGCCCCGCCACGCCCAGTCAAAACTAATTTTCAAAATGTAATAAATAGTTTAGATTTTTTTAAATGCTTGTGCTGGGCTCTGAAGTATAAAAATATAACTTATGGCATAAAATAAACATTTTTTTAAAAAATTATAAATAATGCTAAAATTATAAAGAACAAGAAAAATATTTTAAAGTATATCCCCCCAAATATCACAAAACAGTCTACCACAGATGCAATCTGGGACTCTGAGCCTTTTCAAGGGAAAATTTCAAGGCTAGTCAATCTTTACAACATAAACTTCTTACAGCCTCAAAACATGAGATGGCTTTCCTAGGATTTACTGGCTGGGAATAAATATTTCGCTCAGCAAATAATAAAAATAATTGTAAAAATTTGTTTGCTTCATAGAATAAGAACTGGAAGGAAACTTAAAGAATTATTTGATAGGCTGGACGCAGTGGCTCAGGCCTGTAATCCCAGCACTTCAGGAGGCCGAGGTGGGTGGATCACGAGGTCAAGAGATCGAGACCATCCTGGCCAATATGGTGAAACTCCGTCTCTACTAAAAATACAGAAATTAGCTGGGTATGGTGGCATGTGCCTGTAGTCCCAGTTACTTGGGAGACTGCGGCAGGAGAATTGCTTGAACCTGGGAGGCAGAGGTTGCAGTGAGCCGAGATCATGCCACTGCACTTCAGCCTAGTGCCTGGCGACAGAATGAGACTCTGTCTCAAAAACAAAAAAGAAGAGAGAGAATTATTTGATTACTTTCAAGCAGGGGTAAATACAGGTACTTAACCAAAGCTTACAAATGCCTTCTCAGAGATCTCCAGAATCTCTTCACAGAGTTTCCACAATGGCCGCCAGTGAACATATTCCTGTGTTTTAGCTCTAGGATAGTTAAGTTGGGGATGTGAGTCTGTGTGTTTCTGCTGAAACAGCTCCTATGTTAAGTTCTTTCATCATCTGGGATCTCTCAAGGCATTAAGAACTACTAAAAAATTCCTCTTCTAGAAAATATCCATGCTTTTCAAGACATTAATTGGATGATCTCTTTAGCCAATCTTCTTCCAGTTTAACAAACCTGCTCTTGATGTGATATGCTCATAGAGATACCCATCAGACATTTCTATCACAATAGCTCTTTCTGTTCACTTTGGGTTGTCCACATCCTTCGTGTTTTAAAAAAACAGTGATCAAAGTAGGCCCTGTACTCTCTTTAATACTCAGCCCCAGTCCCAAGGGTAGAGTGTCTTCCTGGGCCATGCATGCGATGTTTCTTTCCCTCCCTCCCTCCCTCCCTCTCTTCTTTCTCTCTCTTTCTTCTTTCTTTCTTTCCTTTCTTTCTTTCTTTCTTTTTCTCCCTCCCTCTCTCCCTTCTTTCCTTCCTTCCTTCTGTCTCTCTTTCTTTCTTTCTGGCATTCTTGGGAGAAGTTAGATGTTGCATATACAAACCACATACAAATGGGCCTCATGTAAAACACAAAACCCCAGTAAAGAAGCACATGGTTCTTTAGTTAATATTTTAGTTAGTGATGTAAATGCATTTAAGAATATGAAAAGGAGCACCCTTTAGCCAAAGATGTACAAGTAAGTGACTGAAATAAAAAGAAAACTCCTCTAGGTGGTAGCCAGAGTAGTTACTATTCCCTTCCTATCAACATTGGGGTGGATGTATAAATCCCTTCCTCCACAGCAGCAGAACAAAATAAAATGAGTTTTATAACTGGCATTCATAACAATTTACAGACAACTACAGAATTAGATGAGGAGCCATCTTTGATAGTTGTATAATAATAGGAAAAGTTGATGAAGACACTTGACATTAAATTTCAAACTTCAAGTAACACCCCTAGACCAAGATTTTTCTGTAATTCCTAAGTCAGCCCTGATTCAAAGAAGTGACCAGGTTGGCATAGGCCAGCTTTAGATATGAACAAGACCTAAAAGAGGCCTAGCAGGGACCCATAATCCACTAGTTGATGAGAAGGAAGACAAAAAACAGAAGTAGAACAAAGGATTTCGTAGTCTTAAGGACAAAGGGATTTGTCTGTCCATTATTGGGGAAAGGATCCATACTATAGGTGAACCCTCATATTTTTTTACTGACTGGCATATTATTCCTTCTGTGGTATATTTCATTTCTCTTCACTGAACGTTTTGCGATCTTTTAAAAAATTCCTACTTATGTAATTAAAAAAATACGGAACGCTTCACAATTTGCGAGTTATCCTTGCGCAGGGGCCATACTAATCTTCTCTGTATTGTCCCAGTTTTAGTATACATGCTGCCGAAGCAAACACTGTGTTCTCTTTCATGTACCTGAACTTGGAGGACACAAGAGAGCTGGCTTCTAAATTCTGTTGCTCAGAGTACCTAAAGACAAACAAATCCACAGCTTCCCCAGACAGGCCTGTTACTGTGTGCTTCTGCCACCTGTTATTTACCCAAGCGTGAGGCCTATTTTGTGAAGAAGAAAAGAAGTTCTGCTCTAGAAACTGTTCGGAGAGGCTTTTGTTTTATATTGCAGGTGGGGTAGGAATGCGGGGGGAGGTTTCCATAAAATTGGCATTGTCAGCTGCCCAAGGCAGAACTTGTGGTAGATTGAGAGCTTGTCTCTGTTTTAAATTCCTGAAAAAGCCAGGTGTGGTGGCATGCGCCTGTAGTCCCAGCTACTTGGGAAGCTAAGGTGGGTGGATGGCTTGAGCCCAGGAGTTCTGTGGGACACCGATCACATGTGCACGATAAGTTCAGCATCAGTATGGTGACCTCCCGGGAGCAAGGGATCACCAGGTTGCCCAAAGAGGGCAGGGAAGAAATGGAGCAGGCCAACACTCCAGTGATGACCAGTAGTGGGATCGCACCTGTGAATAGCCACTGCATTCCAGCCTGGACAACATGGTATCTTATTTAAAAAAAAAATACTGGAAAAAATAAACCCTGAAAATTATGGGCTCACTTCCAATCTTTTCTCTGCTTCCCTGACAAGAGATGTTGGTGCAAAAGAAATTGCAGTTTTTGCCATTTAAAAGTAATGACAAAAACTGCAACTACTTTTGCACCAACCTAAAAATATGGGTCCAAGAAAGAAACCAAAGATTAATGCCTCCAATAAAGCAAAAGTCTTGTCATATAACTGCCCTTCTTAGACTACGTGGGCTGCTATAACAAAATACCATAAACTGGGTAGCTTTAAAGCAACAGAAATTTAGGCCGGGTGCAGTGGCTCAAACCTGTCATCCCAGCACTTTGGGAGGCTGAGGCGGGCGTATTACAAGGTCAGGAGTTCGAGACCAGCCTGGCCAATATGGTGAAACCCTGGTCTCTACTAAAAATACACCCACACACACAAATTAAGCCAGGCATGGTGGTGGGCACCTGTAGTCCCAGCTACTAGGGAGGCTAAGGCAGGACAATCGCTTGAACCTGGGAGGGGCGGCTGCAGTGAGCCGCCACTGCATTCCAGTCTGTGTGACAGAGCAAGACTCCATCTCAAACAAAACAAACAAATTTATTGCTCACCGTTCTGAAGACTGGGAAGTCCAAAATCAAAGCAGATTTGGTGTCTGGTGATGGCCTGCTTTCTGGTTTATAGATGGCACCTTCTTGCTGTGTCCTCACAGCAAGATGGAAGGGGTAAGGGTCTCTCTGGGATCTCTTTTATAAGGACAGTAATCCCGAGGGCTCCCTCCTCATTACCTAATCACTTCCCAAAATCCCCATCTTGTAATAGCATCACCTTAGGGGTTAAGATTTTAACACGAATTTTGGAGGGACACAAACATTCAGATGATAGCACTGCCCAAATGCTAATGCGAACCCATTGTTGCTCAATTTGTTATTTAAACACTGTGCATTATTGCATTATCTTCCACTTGTCCTCTTTCCTTTTGTAATTTGTCCACATTGGCTTGTTCTATCTTCTGGCACTTCTCCCCTCCCTTCTGTCTGGGTTCCATTCCCTAACAATGGCTCTGTGCCTGTCTCCCTGCCCAAACCCATTGGTAACTGTAATTACCACCCTAGTCTTGCCCAGTGGCTCTATCTTCACCCATCGATTTAACTGAGGCAAAACTGCTACCTGTTAGACAACTTTAACTCTGCAGCATAAACATCTGAGTTAAGAAAAAATTACTAGTACACAAGTCATACATAGTGTTGGAGAATACTAGTTCTAAACATCTGACTTAAGAGAAAATTACTAGTATACAAGTCATACACAGTGTTGGAGAATACTAGTCCTACGAGGTATAAACAGATTAGGCAGGTGAGGTCCAAGCCAGTTTCTCTATGGGGCAATGTCTTCCACTTAATGTAACTAAATGCATTACAAAAGAAAGAAAGAAAGGAAATAAAGGAAGAAAGAATGAAAAGAAAGAAAAATTTTCAATAAATCCACACTCAAAAAAAAAAAAAAAAAAAAGAGGAGGCAAACTAGTATGAACAGAACAATTAGGAAACCAACTATAAATTTCACTTTACAGATGCTAGACAAAGGAGTTAATATCATGAGAATTTAACCATAATAAAATATTTTGCTGAACAGTATTTGTTCCTATGTTAAGAAAGCAATGTCCATAGACACAAGTTTGAGTTTAAAGAAACTAAAAACTTAAGATGGCCAGATTAACGATATCTTTCATTTTCTTATTTATAGGTTTATGTATTTTTCAAATTATTTGGAAAGAATTTTTGGAATTGAAAAAAGTTTTAAAGCTAAAAATTCTTTTCTATATTTTTCCTATTGAATTAGTATTCTGTTTATGAAATAGGAACATGATATCCCCAAGGTGCTATTGATGTCATCCAGTTGTAGCTAACTATGTGCTTAAATAATAATTGAAGTGAGGATGTGAAATATATTTTACAGAAAGTGACAACAATATTATGCTTTTATACCTTGTTGATATGATCCAAATTGTGAAGATATTTGAAAATATTTGAGTTACTGATTTTTTTTTACTTTTCCCCTAGATTAATGACACTACAGACTATGTATATTTTGGTAGTCACCAAACTATTAAAAATGTCAATATCATTATTGTTATCCACTCTCTACACAAGGATTTTTCAACCTTGGAACGACTAACATTTTGGGCCAGATAATTCTCTGTTGTAGGGTGCTGTCTTCTGCCGTGCAGGATGTTTAGCAGCATTCCTGGTCTCTACCCAATAGATGAGAGTTGTGACGACCAAAAACGTCTCCAGACATTGCCAAATGTCCCCTGAGGGGCAAAATTGTCCCTGGTTGAGAAATACTGCTGTATAGTGAATTATTACTGTCCAAATATTTTGATTATCTTTTTAACCATTACCTATTACCCCGGCCACATTAATCATGCCATGATTCACATTGATCACAATGATTAAAGAAATTATAGATATATTATGGTGCTCAGGGACTTACCATTAGGCTATTAGACAAAGTCTGGGAATATAAGGGGGAAAAATTCCCATAATTACAAAAAATAAAAGATTACATGAAAAGAGCAAAGGTGTTGGCTGTACACTAGGATCAAATGACATTCATTTGTTGAAGTAGTCTCAATGACTCAAAGACATACAGCAGCCATTATTCACTTAGCTACAACACAGCAAACATTAACACATATTTTGAAAAGGGGAGATGTCGCTTCATGTGACAATACTGATAATATTTAAGAAGAGATGTTAGTGACTCATCAGACACTCAGTCAGGCATAATTTTTCCCTCTGTTACTAATCATTTTTTTTACTGCCTTTTCTATTTAAGCACATGTTCAGTGGCACCCACAAACAAAATTCTATGGTAAAACGTAAGATCGAATATCTTACTTTTATTTTATTAAAATAAATATTGTAAATGATCACTAAGAGTGAATAACATAAACAATAAGCATTATTTGTATCACCATTCTTCTAGATTTTTATGTCACCCCTGTGAATGGTGGATGGTCTTCTGTCTCTTCCAAATGTCCCATTCCTTATGGGATAATTAAAAATGACCCATAAGCAAAGTTAAGTTTTAAGAGGATTTTTTTTCAAATATACAGCCTTGACTTGTACTATTGTTATCCTCCAATTTCCTTTGTACATTTTCAAAAATAATATGTGAGTTTTCAAACTTACTGAAAATGACTCTTTTTAAAAAAGAAAACACTGTAGTGGGATGCTGGGATTGCATTCATCCCAGCATGCTCCACCACTGTTCTTTGGATGGCAATCACAGGACCCAGACATCAAGCTGTGGAAGAGATTCTTCCAAGCAACAGCATCTGGCTCTTTGGCAAACTGAACAGGCAGTTGCCCTGGTGGCTTTGGAGTTGCCTCTGGGTCTGTCACAGGGTAAGGCTGCTGATGGAGTGTCTGGATTCTCATCTCCTTTTCATTTCACTATCTTTCTCATGTACCTTTTGGGCATCAAGAGACCCACTCTCTTCCATAAGGCAAACACTGCCCTCCTTAAGCCTAATGAACTTTTCCATAAATCCTGTGGTACTTCCGTAATTATCCCTTTCCATTGCCCACATCTCTTACGGAAGTGCAAAAATAGGCAAACATTCTGGCATCAGCAACACTAGCATTCTATTTCACACCCCACCTACAGAGAGAATCAGAAATTAAATACTCTATTCTCAGTTCTGAATGTTTTAAGCTTGTGTTTTCACCTTCTTTACTCATAATAGATCTTTTTGCCAGTTAAACTTAATAAATTCATATTTATAATATGAATAGCTACCTAATCTCATAAAAAAACCTTTTTTTTTCATTCTTAGGATCACATAATCTAAGCCAGTAAGGTGGTATAAGGACTATAGGAGCTTAGTCTGAAGAATTTATGGCACTTCAAAATCGTAAGTGCAGTCGTTGGAACAAATAAACACCTTGAATACCAGAATCAGTAGCTCCAGAACAAAGGGGCTCTCATATCCTCTTAGCTGTGAAGGGAATTAAAAAGATCAAATTTGAAAAACAAAGACTGAGTTTTTAGAGGTTTGGGAATTAAAAAAAAACTCAACTCTGAATAATTTGCATGAAAAGTATTAATCAATATGGCTTCTCTACAGACCACCAGCTATGCACAGGCACCATGACCCACAATTCATACCCAAAAGGTAAAGTACTATTGGTGAGGATGTGGCTCAAAGACTCTAGTGTGTCCAAACACACACTAGATCAGTGGGACTGATTTGTAAGAGGTAGCATTTAATTCTTCCTGTGAGAATTCTTTAGAAAAAAGAAATATTCATGCACTTGCCACCTCATGGAGACTCAGTTTTAATCTGTTATTTGATCATCACATTCAATAACTCCATCAATAACCTATGAAAAATTTCATGGTTTAACATGGGGTTTTAAAAAAAAAGTTTCATGGTAATGTCTGTGTTATGAATGGAAAGCAAATAAAATAGAGGGGGGAGAATCTTTATAAGAAAGACTACATTTGAGTGTAAGTTATTATGTGAAAAATCCTAAATTCTAAGGGAAATTAAAACCCCTTAATTTCTAGGACTGGCAAGTAGTTGAAGCTAAAATGGACAAAAATAAATAACAATAACTACTTCTAGCCCAGAAAGGGCATCTTAAAAAGTAAATTGTATTTATAATAATTTGAATACTTTTTTTGCATTCTCTTAGAAATAAGAATGTAATGATGGCATAAATGCACATATCATCTCTATCTTGTAGAGATGAGCTAAAATAATATAGAGTTAAATCTAAAGTTTTATTTCTATCAAAAAATTTTACTAAACACAAAATAAATCATACACTCAGCTGCCTTCTGATTTTATTTTTTAGAAATAGAGTTGAACATTAAGAGTCATAGACTTTTGTCAGTTCATGCACTCAACTCCTACAGCTTCCCCTAGGAACACTGCTAGATGAGCAATACAAGTCCTTGCAAGCTTGAGCAACTGACAAATCTCTCCAGGCTTAATTTTCAGCCAGAAGAGAGTAATGAAAGCTTTTAGATCAAATGTTTATTGTAAGTATTTGATTATTTGAAACAAGAAAAACACAAGCCTCTAGACATAATCAATTCCTGACAATTGCCTAATACATAGTAGGCCCCCAGATATGCTTGTTGAATGCATACATGAATGAATGAATGTGAGTTCATGCTACATTCAACTTTTGAAAAAGTACATGCTCTGGACACTTCCAGGCTTGATAATCACAAATCTTTAGATAAATCAGAGACTTCAATAAATATTTTTGCATGTGAAAAATAAACGAATTTATCCATCCTGCCATGAGTGCACAAATTGCTTAATAAACCAAATTGATCCGAATGTGCAGTTGTATTTAAGAATATATGGTCTAACGTAAAATGTTGTTTGCTTTTACTGAAATGTTTTCATTAGGACTCTAGAGTTGACTGAAGTTGTATCTACCCAATGCAGACACCAGGATATTAAAAATATTTCTTGATGATAATGAAATTGTTTGGTTTCCCTCCAATTCCTTGGTGAATATCTCATGTTTACAGAATGTCTTTTTGTTAGAGAAAGCCTTCAACCACTACTTCTGGTTTTCGGTTGAACTGGTATGGAAAGGTCAAGATAGACTTAAGCCCATGATTCTGTTGATACCCAAGGTCTAGGTACCATGCCTGTTTCTTCTGTGCTTATCTGACATATTTTGTCCATCAAATGCAAGAGAGCATAATCAAAAGAGTTACTGCTCTTCCAGTAATCCAGAATACACCATCTACATTTGGTGTGATCTGTGTGTCCCTTAAGTGATGCCTTTCATTGTCGTATTTGGGAGCTAACTATTGGAAGCAATTATATCTTCCACTTTTTGCTTGTTCGTTAGTTGAATAAGCTGCCAGAAAACTGCCATTTAGGCTAAGAGTTACTGTCTGTGGTTGAACTAGCTTAAATGGTATTCAATAAATGATTAGGAATGTCATTATTGAGTGGCTATCCAAAGTCAGACACTTGCTAATAAAGATGCCTCCAAGCATCCATAGGTTAAACGCTAAGAAACAGATCCACAAATGGAAGCAAGTCTGTTGTTGCTCTTATGTGGTTGGGCAAGTAAGACGTCTAGGCTTCATGCTATCCCTAGGAAACCTGGTCCCCTTCTTACTCCAGCTGACACACATGGCCTCACCGAAAGCAGAAACTAGGGCTTGGTTGATAAATAGTAACTGAGTACTTCAACGTTTGCCATCTGAAAAGGGTATTTAAAAGGAACAGGTGGAACTCTAGATACGTCATGCAAGGAGGCTTATCCAACATTGAAGCTGGAAAGGAGGCGAGAAGATTCCTAGACCACATCAAGTAGCTGATAGTTGGCTCTCACCAAAAGGAGCCTACAATGTTCTAGAGACTCACCTGCCCTAAGGGAGGGAAAGGAGGCACCTGGGGCTTCGTGGAAATCTCCAGGCCTGCTTGTCATCAGAGCCTTGGAAAGGCCCCCTAGCTCGTGGGCAAAATCACAAAAGTGGCAAGTCTACAGGAAGTCTGCACATAAATAGACGGAAACAGGGAAGCGAATGGGGTATGCTTGATTGAGGGACGACAGCGCTGGCCCCAGGGTACCGAGGACTGCAGAGGGAAGCGTACATTTGTGGAAGGGGCTTTCCAGTGAGGCTATGCCTCAAGGGTGGGAAGTGTATTCAGCCGGGCTTTGGAGGACAGGGTCCTTCCTCCTCCACAAGGCTGGATGTGTGCAAGTGTCCGCAGGGCAGCCGCGGAAGTCTGACTACCTGCTCTTTTTTCTCTTCTCGACACTTGGACTCAGACCTCAGCAATATCTTTCCCTCTGGCACTGCGCGCGGCTAATCAAAGCGAGAAGCTTTGGGAACTCCCCAGAAGGTGCGCGCTCCCCATCTAACCTTAGGTGAAGGGAAGTGATGGCCTGGTCACGGAGCGCCTGTCAGGCTGCAGCCGCGCCCTGGCTCAAACTGGGACGGCTTGTGGGGAATACTGATGGGGGCGTCCCCTTCTCCGGCTATCTGAGCCTTAGCTGGGAGACTGTGCTGGGGAAGAGGCCGCGGCACAGCCAGTTCCCGGAGTGTAGGACGCCAAGCAAGAGGGGCCTACCCTATCGCAAACACCGAACCGCTTCGTGGAGGCCAAACAGAGTTAGCCCCTTCCGCAAGCTGTAATGGCCCCGGGGGTCTGGGGACTGCGGAGGCCAACCGCATCCTTGACTCCTGGCCCCTGGGAGCGCCGGCGGCAGCAAGGACCAGGCCGGGTACCAAGGCCCGCCACTCCCTCCGCGCCGAGGGCGGGATCCCGGAGGTCTCCCCGTCCGGCGCTGGCTCCCTAGTTCGACGCGCTGGGTCCGAGGCGGCCGGCGTGAGGTCTCAGCTGGCCGCACCTCGCCCACGATGCGAAAAGACGACCAGAGGCCGTCGACCTCTCCTCCCAGCCCGGAGTTGGGACGTACCAGGGTCTAGAAAGGTCGGGATGTCTCCCCACCCCAAACACACACGCGCTGGCG
The DNA here is from genome assembly GCA_004027715.1 of Plecturocebus donacophilus. Taxonomy (NCBI): domain Eukaryota; kingdom Metazoa; phylum Chordata; class Mammalia; order Primates; family Pitheciidae; genus Plecturocebus; species Plecturocebus donacophilus. Next base: position 15,136 of record PVKP010028708.1, on the reverse strand, counting down.
AGCACACACGCAGACACAGACACGCGCTCGCGCGCACACGCACACACGTACGCTTTGCTGCCCTGGCCTGAGAGCTGGAGAGGGGGCGCTTTGAAAAACTTGGCTAATTCGCCGGATGACCATGTGCGCTCAAGACTGTACCCGCCAAAATTAACCTTAATTTTACAAGATGTTTTTCCCAGTAACTTTTCTGCAAATGAGTCAGAACAGATCCCAGTTTCCGGGGCAGCCCAGTCCGGTTTGTTAAACTTCTCAAAATGTACCAGGCGGCTCTGAGCCTCCAAATCCTCCAACGCGCGGGGGCCGCGGCCGCCCTCACCCGTTTCCGCGCGCGCAAACGGAAGGGCGCGAGGTCTGCGCGGAGAGCCAGGCAGCCCCGGCGCCTCCAGCGGGGCGGCGCAGCTCGAGACCCGGCGACCCGCGGGCAGGGGAGTCCAGTCCCGCGCCGCACTTGCTAGAAAATAGCCCGCCTGAGCACAGCCGGCCCTGGCGCTTGCACATTAAGAAACTCAAATTAAGAAGTGGGTGAATTGGGAAAGGAGGGAGCCGGGGGAGTTTGCACCGTGTATCTCAGGTATGAGCACTTTTCACTGACATTGATGCAACTGCATTAGAGTTAATGGCAGCAGCCGGCTTCTCATTATTAATTGTCTTTGTGTTTGGATAAAGTATGTAATCTTCTCAACCACACCATTAAAATAGGTTGCCTTTTCAATTAAGAACTGTCGTGAGCACAGCAGTCAATTTTCCTAATGAAGATGCATATATTTTCACATTTTAAAAAATAAATGGAAAATCCCAGGTTTTCATTAGACACGATTACAGAGAAATACAAGAGGGCGTCTCTAAAATTCATGCGTTCATGTAGTGCATTAAACACCAGGCTTTTAAATACATTGAAATTTCTGCAGATAAAAGAAAAGCATGGCTATCAAATATGTTGAAACACGCTTCATTCAGGTTTTTAAAAGCAAACATGATGAGTTCATTTTTCTAAATGCACTTAACAGATACAGCAGTTTGTAAAAGTATAGTGACTGCCTGAAAATACACTATAAACTTTTTGGAGGGGGGGGGTCCCTTCTAGTTTACGGATGATTTGCAGATCTTAAACTAAGCGGTGAATGTTGGAAATGCACTATGCACATTTAGATAATGTTCGGCCTTTGAACAATTACCTCAGATTAATCATTCAGGAGCACAAAGGGTCTGGTCTGTGCACCTACAATTAGTTTTTATTTGTTTGTTTGTTTCCTTTCTTTCTTGCTTTCATTTTCTTTTCTCTTTAAGACAAATTGAAAGCCAGCTACTCTGGTAGAACTGTTTAAAATTCTATGCCTTTGAGATAAGCAACTTTTCAATTGTTGCAAACAAAAATCAAAAATTGCAAAATTCTAATTTTGAAGTTTTAAAATTGGTCAGAAATATTCATTCCTGGATCTGAAAATGGAAAGTTTGTATTCATGAACAAAAATGAAAAAGTATGTGTTATTCATTCTCTAATCTTGAGAACTTGGGAACATATAGTGAAAGGGATCTGTCAAGATCTATGTTTTTTCTTTGTTAACAAAAAATTTATGTTGCTATTTTTGCATATGAAATATGTTTCAAACAAACAATTTCTGTCTTGGTCTTTCCCCCATTCCATGTGAATACTCACATAGGAGCCACATTAGGGAATACTGTTTGAGAAAAAAATAAGTCAAATTCTTCTAAGTAGAAAAAAAAAAGTTCCCAACAACAGCCAGACTTTTTCTTTGTGAGGCAACATCAGCTGGTTTCTTGTAGACATGATCTTTTCCAGGTTTTAGGTGTTATGTCTTTTAAAAATTGAACTCCTTTTTTTTTTTTTTAATCAACCAGCCCCTTAAAATGATCTGCAAAGAGTGGGAAATTAGATTTTCGATTAAAACCTTATCCCATCTCGAAGGATTACTTCATATTGATTCTTAAATATGGCTACAATTGATGGACTCTAATTAAAAATCCAAAGGAAAAGTCTGTCGTACCCATATAAAAGAATCTTTTCATACACGGGAAATAAAGCTTGTAAAAGGTTACAAATAAAAGATTAGAGATTTATCCAAACTAGTTTAAAGCTTCACTGTGGTTTTCTTTTCTTCTTTTTTTCCTTTCTTACAAAACCATTCCTGGGTCTTTTTTTCCCCAGTTTTAAATGAAGTTTGCAAACAGGCAAGATATTGGACTGTAATGGTTGTTTTATATCAGCTCTGTAAGCTCAAGGCTGCTGCCTGCAGTAGAATTGATTTCAAGGAAACTTCAGGACCAGGAGATGAAAATTATGTAAACTGACAGCTACCACCCTTCATCAATCTATCCACATTCCCGTCCACACCCTCCTGACACGAGACACACACACACACACACACACACACCGCCTCACACTTCTGTCTCACATCCACACATGCCCTTCCTATCCCTCACCCTAACCTTGCTCTGCACACACCCTTGGTCCTCACACTCTCAGGGACAGATGCACAGCCCCGGCTCACACCCTGCTCATAAATGTCTCACAGCCCCACATCTCGCACTCGTCACACAACCTTAATCCGTTTCATTCCGGAACAACATGGTCCTCTTTTCCTCTTTTTCGCATTTGGAGTTTGCCTCCCTACTCTTTTATCGAGACGGCCCAATCCTATCTTTGAAGTTGTTTCTTTCTCTCTTACCCTCTTTTCTGAGGCAACCGCAATGCAAGGGGGGAGAGACCCAAGCTTAATTTATAAGTGATCTGTTGCCTTATTTTTTCCCTTAAATTCTGTCTGCATTGCCAATCTTAAATCCTTGTTAAAAAAAACTTAAATCCTTGTTTAAAAAATTAAAAGATTAAGGTTAATCTCGTTAAAGTTTATAATAAAGACATATCTAAAAACCTAATGAAAAAATGACTCCTTTCTAGAGATTATGGTGCTTCTAAGGCAAAATGTAGTCCCTCACTCTTCATTGAATTGCTGAAAAGACTGGAAATTAATGTTCATATTTCTGAAGTGTTAAGGAAGTCTAACTGGCTCCTTTCCCCCAAGAGCCTATGTTCTCACGGAATATGGGTTTTGTTCTTCTTTTTTAATTAGCTGGAAGAATCCCGGGATGTCTTCTCTCCCCTCCCCCTCCCGCACTCCCCCCCACCAAAGTTAATAAACTTGGAGGAAAGTTTGGAATATTTTAAACTGGTCTGGCTTGTGGGGTGTAGAAAGTGAGTCTAGTTAGTGCCACGCATGCATCTTGATTTCAAAATATGAATATCAGCCATACTCTGGAAACTGCTGCAAACTCTCAAAAATAATTTGACTCCCTTCATATTGGTTTTCTTAATTTAGCTTCTGAATGCCTATATGTAATATGCATAGTAAAATAATTGTACAAGTGGCAATTAAAAACCATCCACTTGTTAATGAAAATCGTTTAAAAACACAAAGCATGCTACCATAAGTCAGATTCAAAAAAATAAAATAAAATGTTAAAGACACAGGACACAGAAAAAAAGTTTAACACAGATAGAAATACAATGAACAGATAATAAGTAAATTGCAAGTTCAAGAACTTACTGAAAATCAAGAGTTAGACTTTTCATCCAAAGAGTCTTTTTCTCACACCAAGCCTCTAAGGTTTTCAGTAAAAGAGCCCAGCCCCCTTCTCCCAAAGCCAGTGGCTTTTGTCCTGACCTAGAATAGGGTTTGTGGGGACTGTACCTGAACCGGGCTGTCTGCGATTTCCAAATTGACAAGAAGACACTGGAAGATAAAGAGCATGTCCTTACAGGTGAAGAGCAATTTTGCAACTTTTCCAGGCGACACCCAGGAGAAAGCTTGCCTGCTACCAACTGCTGCAGAGTCTGGGCAGAATTCCTCTAGAAAGAAAAAGAAAGTCTTCCCCCCCCTCCCTGTCTGCCTCTCTGTGTCTCCAGTTCTCTTTCTCCTCTCTGTCTCTCTCTCTCAGATCCAATCTTTTAAGAGCTTCAGCACATTGCTAAGCTAAAGGGAAATTCTCTTTGATAAAGCGGTGTTTCCAGCTTCTGGGTTTTAAAACCTAAATCTATATTCAAATCTGGCTGAAGGTGTGTTCTGGGATTTATGAAAGCCTCTTAAAGGGGTAAATTTACCAAACCGTGACAAAATCATCACAATCTTACTTTAGACATCTGAAGTGGATGAGAATTTTAAAGAGACCCTTGTTTATTTAACACTGTCCATTTCCAACTCGTAGTTTATTGGCCCTGTATTTCTGAGAAGTTATTAGACTAGAGGGCAAAGGAGAATCCGGAGCTGTCTGCTGCCGGCCGCTGGAAGGGCAAAAGCCCTCTCACGCCCCACCACACAGAAATCTGCCCCTGTCGAATAGAACGGGGGGATTTTTAGGGAGGTTCAGCTGCCCCCGCCATCTGGGAGGATATCGCAAACCTCTCCATCGGACTTGAAAGCTTTCCCTGGACACTGGACCCTACAGCAGATGCATCTCCCAGTCCAAAATTTTTTACTTGGTGGAGATCACAAGCGCCTGTTCTGATATTTCTCCATCCCACCCTATCCCGACTGTCCCCAAGGCCTCCCTACGGCCTTTCGCTCTGCCAAATTCACAACGTCCATTTTTTTTTTTTTTTTTTTTCCCGTTCTTTGGTACTTTAAACATCCTTGTGATCAAACTGGGGGAAACGTTGTCTTTTGTAGGGGTAGGAAGGAGGCTCTGCTTGAGGCGATCGGCGTGTATTTGCCTTTCCTTCATCGAAAGCATCACGACTCTGACCAAGCGCACCCAACCGGTGCCTCCGACAGCCAGCGCCACGAGGGCCAGAACGCCTGGGGCATTAGTACCCCCTCCCTACCACCACCCCCATTAAAGGCCTGAGGGGAGGGGGCGGTCACCAGGTGTTTCAGTACAGTGGAGGTGGGGTGAGAAAAAAGGTCGGTACTCACCCTCCCCCCCTCCCGGGCCCCCAGAAAGTCCTGACTCCTGGGAACGCGACAGCCAGCGGGTCTCCGGACTGGAGCTGCTGCAGAGGGCAGGGAAGGAGCTGGGCAGGTCCCGGGCCGCTCGGGGACCAGAGGGGCCGCCAGGACCCAAAGCCCTAGAGACACCTGTGACGGGGGCCGCGGCCGCGGAGGCCCCAGCCCCAGGCCGAGCCGGAGCTTGAGCCCAGCCCCGCTGCCGAGAGCTTGCTGCCTCGTGCACACTCCCGTAATTCGTTAATTGCTGTAAATCCCAAGGACGGCCACATTTGATTACACATACAGTATAAGAACCGACAACAAAGCGACGAATTAATTACCAACTTCATTAACATAGGTCCCCAAATTAAAGGCAGCGAGCTCTTTCTTTGGGCCCACTAGCAGTGGTGGTGATGGTGGGTTGGTGGTGGTGGTGGGGGGGTGTTTAGGAAGAGATTTTATTTTTCTTTTCCTGCACTGGGTGTTGAGAAGGAAGAGCTGTTTTCTGCTCCCTCCACTCCCCCCAACCCTTATTCACATCCACTCAGCAATTCCGCTAACCCTCGCTGCATACTCCGCCCAGTCTGTTTTTGCTTTTCTAGGGTCTCAGATCCGTTTGAAACCTGTCCGGTCCCTGATCTCTGTGCCAGGCAAAAAAGTTGGGCTGGAGGTCGCAATCTCTGGCTCAGGTCCCCAGCTCCCATCACTTCCCAGCCTCCCAGCTCTCAACTCGGGGCTTGGGCGGCGCCAGCCCAGTTAGCTCCAGGCCTCGCAGTGTCGGGCGTTTGGTGGCGTTTGTTCTAATACAGAAACTGTTTCCAAGGGGGGCCTTCCTCGTTCGCTCCCTTCCCCGATATCCTGTCGACCTCACACTCGCATCCTCGAGGCCTGATGTGGCCCCAGCTACTTCCCGTAAATGGGCCCTGGGGTTTGATTCCGGGGTTCATGTTCCCTGCAGTCTGTCATGGGCTTCTCAACTCCAAAAAAACCCCAGGCGCCTACCAGAAGCCGGGGTCTCTCACTCAGGGATCATTTATTTATATGTCTGAAGACATTTATAAGGGTGTAGGGAATAGAGAAGACACTGAGTTTTAGAAAATAGTTTGTTCTTGGACTGGTGTATCTCTCTGTCTTCCCTACATGCCCACATGGCACTCCAGGCCTCCCTCTTTTACCCTTTCTGGCCGTCAGCGTGCTCTGGCCCTGTTTGAGAAGGCATGGTAGTGTTTTTGAGTTTCAGTCTTACTTGCTTTCTGCCTCTCATGCACACCCTTATTGCTGGCCTTGAATGTGATAAGCCAGTCACTCCCTACCCCTCCCACTCCGCCCCCCGCGCTGCTCCAGCATTTACTTAAATATTTTTATCTTCTCATCTTACATTGTATGGGTTTCCTTTCTTCCCTTCCCTAAAAATAAAAAAAGCACAAAGGAAAGGGGAAAGGAAATTTCAGAGTAAAGGAACCAGAGAAAAAGAGGGTAAGAGAAGAACTCCCTGTCCATCATTTTAATTATACAATTAGTTCACATGCTCCGGCCCATAATGTATATTTTAAGCGGAGCCCAGTGTCTTTAAAGAACATTCTGGTAATGTCGGAAGCCTGGATTTGTTGCCGGCTCATCCCCCGGTGAAGCAGCGGCCTGTTTTCCTCCCCCTGTTGTGTGTTTTTATTATTTTCCCTCTGGCTTAGATGTGTCAATCATTCTCTCCCTGCCATTGGTTGGAGAGTTTGCGTCAAAAAGTTGCCAGAGAGGCGCTTTCTCAGCAAATCTCCCCGAGAGCGGGACCGACCTCAGCTCCAACTCAGCCTCCACTGTGATTAAAAATAAAAATTGCTAGAGCAGCCCTCACTCACCACCTCTACTTTGTATGTATTGCAGACGGGCCCACGCGTGTTTAGAACTCTAGCCGCCTTCCTCATTTTTTGTTCTTAAAAAGATTTTTTTTTTTTTTTGGTTGTGTTTGACTTTTCATGGAAGGGTGAAGACTGCAAGGTTTCTAACTCAATACTTTTGATTTCTTTCAGGATAGCTGGCTATTTGGAATTTGAAAGATATTTGACTTTTTCTAACCTCCCATGAGGGTATAAGGTAAGTGTCCGTCTGTCTTGTCTATCTATATCTACGTGCACCGGTGTCTGTCGGCCATCACCCCAGTACCTCCAATAGACCGACCGATGCCCCTGTGGGAACGTGGAGTTCTGTAGGCGGATGTATTATTTTCTCTTACAAATTCTGAGGCTTAACAACGATCGTTGCAAAAAAGAAATGTGATCTGGAGATGAGAGCGGGAGTGGGAGAGAGGCAGAGAGCGTGCTCCTGGGGGTTGTCGCTTCTGCAAAACGTCGTCGAAACGCTGCAAGTGTGATCTGGGTGTTTTGGAAGGTTTTGTTTGTGGTTTTGTTTTTACGTCAACGCCTTTCTGGGCTTCTCCCCGCGATCTTTGCGTTTTGGCCCCTAGATTGGGTTGGGGTCGTTTGGATGGATCCCAAGGACGTTTTTAGAGTCCGAGACAAAACGATGCAGATGTAGCTAGATGTATGAATTGAAACAACAATAATAAAAAGTCAGGCGCCTCCTTGGGCCCGCGCGCCGGGAACCCGGTTGCCTTGCGGGTCTGCCTGGGCCAGGGGCCGCCGCTCGAGCCCCTGCCCACCCTGATGAACATGAGCGGAAACCGTAGCGGATAACCGAGGAGGTCGGGAGCGCTGGCTTCGTGTCCGCCCTGGCGCTCGCCGCTCGCTTTTTTTGGCCTCCTCTCCCTCAGCCTAACGCAGTCGGTTCTGTTTCTTCCAAAAGCTTCCAGGTCTCCTCTTTGTTTTTAAACACCCACCACCCCCAAAACCAAACCACCTTGGGTTGCAATTACGCAGTCCTCCCCTCCCCCCCCCCCCGGTTGTCGCGGTCCCCGATCCTGGTCACCAGGCCGAGAGAACGTGAAGAGTGGTTTTTCAACAGGGCTTTGTCCGGCATGGTTCGCGGCCCGCCCCACGTCGCCCTCCGCGGGCACCTGGGGCGGGCAGAAGTGGCAGCGAGTGGCCCCTGCTCCGCCCGAGGCCGCAGCCGGGCCGGGGACTGGAATCCTCCTGCTGGGACCGCGGCCCCTCAGCTGTTCTCTGGCGGGGAGCGGCAAGGCTCGCCCGCGCGATCGCGCACCCCCTTCCCAGGTTCAGGCTCGGGGACAACGAGGTGTCGTGGGTCGGGGCCAGGCGGTGGCGGAGGGGTTCGCAGAGGCCCGGCTTGTGCCCTGGGTCCGCTCAGTGAGAACCATCAGAAGGTCTCTGCCAGCTCCGGGCCTCGGGCGACGGGTCGCGCTGCAAACTCCCAAGAAGTCTTCGCTTTGCGGCGTTCAGGTGACTGTTGAAATCGATGCCCGATTTCGGGACACATTTTTGGAAACCCAAGCCCTCCGTCAGAATTCCACCGAGTTGGCTTTTGCCTCCTTCCCAGGCCGAAGTGATGCGCGGGGAGCGAAGGCCGAGCGGCGCTGACCCTGCGGTGGCGGATTGCTTGGGGAGGGGACGGGGAAGTCGCTCCTTGAAATTCTCCCCAGCATTCTAGGGCTTTGCGGGTCGGGATTTCTCCTGCTCGGCTCGGGACTTTTTCCAGGCACCAAAAGTTATTAGCACGCGAGAGGAGCAGGAGAGGAAACTCCTCCCCCCAGAGCAAGGTAGACACCCAGACCTCAGCGCTGCTAACACCGGGGCTTTCTCCCAACGATAATTAATAGTCAAGGCCAACCCTTTTGGCACGTTTCTTCCTTCCCCCCTCGCGGGTGGCAGAGTTGTTTGATTCCCCGAGGCCAGAAACTTTCACTCGAGTTCGCCGGAGAGAGGCCAGCGCCCGCCGTTTTCCGCGGTGCCCACACGTCTCCTTTTTCTTTCTTTCCTCCTCTTCGTCGTCTTTCCAGCCTCAGGCCAGTCGTCAGTCCGCGTAGTTTTGTTTCCTTTCCATCATGCAGAAAATTAATCAGCCCGGACGAGAAGCAGAGCGGAGCATGGCGGCCTGTAATTAAGGGACGTGTGCCCCTCGGATTATCTCGTTAGTTTATCAAGAAAACATTTATTATAATTAATTCTCGGACGAGGTAATTATTGTTGAGCGAGGACACAGCAACTGGTAGATGGGCTTCTTGGAAGGAAAAAAAAAAAAAAAAAAAAAACAAGGCGAGGGGGGAGGGGGAAGCGACAGATTGCAGGAATTGACCGTTAGATATAAGGCTGCGCTGGCGACGCGGGCAGTGGGGCGGGACCTCGGGCGCCGGGCCTGCGGGGCTGCGGGGCTGCCGGGCTGCCGGGCGCCGGGCCTGCGGGGCTGCCGGGCTGCCGGGCTGCGGGGCTGCGGGGCTGCGGGGCTGCGGGGCTGCGGGGCTGCCGGGCTGCGGGGCTGCGGGGCTGCGGGGCTGCGGGGCTGCCGGCAGGGACACCAGGCCCAGGCACTCGCGCCCAGAGGTATGGTCGCCGACCGGCTGCCTGGACTCACCGCGTGACCGTGGTCAGCTTCTAGGTATGCGTTCTCCAGAGGCCACCTCGTGAGCAGTCATAGTGAGGCGTAGATTTTGGAAAAGTTATTTCTTTTCCCCCTTCTGGACTCTGATTCGGGAGGAAAAGGGCTTGAAAGTTAGAAGGAAGGGCCCATGCCTTCTATGCAAAGTGCAGACCTAGACCGGCTGTGGAGGGAATCTCCTAGTTTTGGTTTTTGGTTTTCCTCTTTTCCTTTTAAAGGTGGATCCAGGAGCAAAAGTGAAAATAGTCTCTTCCGAGAATTTTAGCCATTTTGCAATGGTAAGGGCAAAGGAGCTCCTGAAAGGATCTCAGCCCTGCTGCTTTCTGTCGGTTACTGCTTTTTATGTTGGAATGTGCTACTTTATTGTACGATGTGTCAGGCATTTCTAATTGGGCGAGAGCTCGACATGTAAGAACATTTCCATATTTCTCATGGGTACATCTGATATGATTTTACGTTTCTCTACAGTACTGCAGTTCAGAACTTTGCAAGGTAGTACGATTAAACAAAAAGTCTCCAGTATAGAGGCTGTTTAAACACGTATATGACTCCTTTAAAATACAGTCATATATGTGTTTAAACAGCCTCTAAACTGGAGATTTTTGTTTATTTTCACAGCCTCCGAAGAACAGCATTTTGAAAAGAAAAGACCATGCAAAAATATAAAGTCTGTATTGTAGGGGCAACTAAATTAGTTTTACTGAGGATAATACAAACTCCTCCATGAAAGACATTTATAAAATTACATTAAATTAGATCTTAGATTAGAAAAGAATAACTTTCGTGCCCTGAATTTAAATCAGACAGAAGTTGCAGTTACTTAGTTTCATTTATGGACTTTTGTGCCTTGCTGTCTTAAACAGCGTAAATATGAAAACCCGGAGTCCTTAAAACTCAGTAAGACCTTTATCTTGTATCCGCCATTTTGAAGCAATCTTTCATGGTGTCAAAGTTTCAAAGTAGAGATCCTTGCATGTAAGTGCCACATTTTAGGAAAATAAAAGGCAGACTTGCAAACTGCCAGCCTATATTAACATCTACTTTGAATCTCTTTGCTGGGGTGGAGGGGGGAAACTCAGCTGAAGAAAGTAAATAACTTTTCTTTTTCTTTCTTTCTTTTCCCCCCTTGAGCTCTTTTTCTCATAGGATTGTAGGAAACTTGAACGGTAGGGAGAAATTCTATTAGTTTCACAACTTTGGATACTTGTGTATCTACTTTCTTCAAAACTAAAATGTGCAAAAGGCAGTTAGTGTTAACAGGAAACTCTGCTGCAGCTGCCGAGGACCCAAATATCTGAAAATTTGCCTCCCGCAGGATCTGCAGCTTCCACACATCAAAATCAACATGGAAGCAGCTTGCACTACAAATGTGGGGCCCCATCGTTATCTGATTGGTGGGATTCTAACTTTACCTAACAATTTCTGACAAGCCCTGTGCCAATCTTGAAGACTTTTTTGCAATATGTTTAAATATTTGATGGGTGTCTATTAAAAGTTAAATACTTGTTTGTTTAGCTTTCGTTCTTTAGACACATATAATCAAGGTTCTCCAAAACCCTAATAAATCTGTTACTTACCTCGAAATCTAATTACCCAGACTACTAATTAGGTGAAAATGATTACCGGAAATGACTTCAAATGTGGAATAATAGTGGTTGAGCAGTTTTTCCAAGTTTGTCATTTAGTAAGTTGGTATTTTAGATGTTAAAAGCACTGACATTTTAGCTTCGCAGCAGTTGGAAGTGGCAAAAAGCTAAGATAATTAAAATCTCTGCCATGGAAAGGCAACAGTCTGGGGAGAGGTAGATTTCTTGAATTGTTTCTTTGTTTCTCACCAATGGGCTTTGTTATCAGCATTATTTATTTAGCCAAAGAGTTCTTTGTCTCTGCAAATGGCCCCAATCAAGTTTTGTTTGAGACAATTAGCTAGTGCCAGCCAATGAGTCCTATGCAAATGTAGGGATAGGAATGCAATGTGTGCATTTGAAGGCGTGGGGTTTTGTTCTTGGGGAAGGCAGATTGTAATTGCTTTCTTCGGGTACATTTTTTTTAAGTTTGGGGTGGGGGTGGGGAAGACAGGTTTATCTGGTCTCCCTCCATCCCCTCTAGTTTCTGAGCAGCTGGGGGTGGGGGTGGGGATGGGGGGGAGTGTCTGCAAGTCCTTTAAAAGCCTCTGCCTCGGCTAGCCCGTGCTTTTTAAGTTAGTGGTGGAACGTGGAGGAGCTGCCGCCTCCGAAGCAGTAAACCAGCACCTCTGTTTGTTTGTTTGCTTTGCCCTTAGTTCCACTGCTCCATTCCCACCCACCAAAGACTCTGAACCTGTTCACCCCCGGCGCATCAAGATCTTCCAGCTGGGTACCCCCGATTTGGGCCGACTTTGCACCTCCAAACAACCTTAGCATGATGTCTTATCTTAAGCAACCGCCTTACGCAGTCAATGGGCTGAGTCTCACCACTTCGGGTATGGACTTGCTGCACCCCTCTGTGGGCTACCCGGGTAAGTGAGCCCTGCTGCACTCCTGCACCCCCCTTCCCCACGCCGTCCTCCGGGGAAGCGACACCCTGTTTCCCTGGAACACAGGTGTTGGCAGTCACACTGTCCCCACCTGGCTTCAGGCTAGGTCTCCACAAGGTTTTCCTTCTGAGGAAGCAGCCCCCGGGCGTTTACTGACTAAGCAGAGAACAGGGGTTGGGAGAAGTGAGTAGGTGGGTCTGCAACAATTACAGTCTCATCATTTGATTCTTAATTCGAGTAAATAAGGGATTGGCATCAGAGTGGGACGAAGAAGGTTACTGTCCTTCACATTTATACAAAAGACCCCTGCCCATATCTGGATGCCCCATTCCTCAGAAGTGTCCTTCTAGAGAAGCCGAGCTTTCTCTCCATAAGTCTTTAGGACCCTCGGGCTTTGCAGTTTTTCCTTCCAGGCCCAGGCGTTCGCCTCTGACCTCCAGGGCCGGCTTTAATCCCAAGAGGTGTGACTTCCTCCAAATGCGGGTGCTTTCCTTTCCAATCAGACCTGTTTAAAATCCTCCTAGAAGGAAAAGTATCAACTATGTCCCCATTTTAAAGATGGAGGAGGAAAGGCCCTTGGTGTGCTAAAAACCCTGGGAGCAGGATTCAGACTTCCCCCATCGACTTGAGCTGCCAGTCTGTCCTCGGAGATCCTTTGATTTCATGGAATAGCCTTTTTGTGTTGTGGTTTGGGAGTTGATTTTTGGAGGGTTTTTTTTTTTTTTTTTTTTTGGTGTCTTTTAAAAAATGTTTCATTTGTTAACTTTCCAAGTGATGCTCTGATTGGAGCAATCTCAGCACCAGAAGAGTGAGGAAAGAAGCAGCATGTGTCCTGGGTCCCCGGGGAGCAAGGCTGGGGAGGCGGTGGGAAGATTATTGGTAGGCTCCCGGTTGAAGGGCTGTGAGGAGCTGGGGATTGCTGCGGGGTGGAGGGTAGGGGTGTCGGAGAACCCGCGGAAACGCCTTGACTGAGAAACTGCTCCCCCACCCTAAAGGGCCCTGGGCTTCTTGTCCCGCAGCCACCCCCCGGAAACAGCGCCGGGAGAGGACGACGTTTACTCGGGCGCAGCTAGATGTGCTGGAAGCACTGTTTGCCAAGACCCGGTACCCAGACATCTTCATGCGAGAGGAGGTGGCACTGAAAATCAACTTGCCCGAGTCCAGGGTGCAGGTAGGGCAGATGCAGGCAGAGCCATCCTTCCTGACCATGCCACCCTTCCCCAGAATATGGTGCATGTCCAGGGCTATGGAGAGCCCCAGGTCTTTGAGAGGACTGAAGGAAGGCTTGAATCTCTCCTTCACTCACTAAGGGGCCGGGAAACTATTCTCCTCCTGCCCTTTTTTGCCTCCCATCACCACTTAATCCTATAAGCAAGGGTCTTCAAGGCCTGGGTTGCTGGTGGACAGAGACCCAGCCTAGAGCACATTTCCAGAGTAGTCATGTGGTATTGTAACCTTCCCTTCCTCAGTATAGAAATCCTCCCCTATTCTGACGGGCTTGTCTGAAAGCAGCTCAGCTCCTGGACAGTCTAAATATTTTTACAGATGAAAAAATAGAGTAAATGACTTGCTCAAGGTCTTAACTAAGTTCGGTGGCAGAGTCAGGGGATAGACACAGCTGGTGCTTTTACCGAATAAATCGACACAATAAGAATGTATTTTCCTTGACTTCTTAGGGATTGAACAGAATTTTCTAGCTCTGAGCCATTTAACAGATAAAATATATAGATAATGTCTCTAGTGACACCGCTCTTGCTTTAGTTCCACTAAACTTGACCTGAAACTGGAGAGGGAAGGTCAACTCCAGCTTGCTTGGTGAGTGAGCCCTGCACAGAGTGCTCTGCAAAGTATTTAGCATGTAAACCACACATACGCCTGGGCCTCTCCTTCAGCTAGAATATGTTTATGAAACCGACAGACATCAGTGTCAGCTGCTAATTGGGAAAGGGGCTTTTTCAAAGAAGGTTGGAGGAAGTTTTAGCACTTTTAAGGTTTGAACTGAAGTCCTCTCTGGGAGAAAATAAATGGCCCCGAATGGTTGGTGGTATTGAGCTTGGCCGTGGTGGCAACACTTTTACCACAGTGATGGCACCCATACAGAGAGCTCATTCAAAAGTTCAGCTAAGGACCTGTCCTCCAGAAAATGCCAGTAGTTTCTCTTCTAAGCCTCCTTATACACCAATCATAGCTTCTTCATTGCAGAACGTGAAAAGGGCTGGGAAAGAGAATTGTCAAGATTGCAGCAGAGGATTAAAGTGGTAAGCCAGTGAACATAGCACAGGAGACTGAGTCTATGTGCTGAGTGGCACTACTCTAAAGGCACAGACTCAAGTCTTGGAGACTAGCAGGTCTGTACTCCTTCCTTTTACCACAAAGAAGCTTTCAGCAAATAGTGGCCTTCAAACCTCTTTCCTCAACAAGACTGTGTCTTCCCCTTGGAGCTTTGTGAGTCTTTCTAAGAGAGACAAAAAGAAGGGTGATGGAACCAACCAACCTCCATATTAGCAGTTGCTTCCTGGAAGATGAACTGTAAATGAATTTAGGCTGTTCCTGTTAGCATGTAACAGTAAAATTGCTTTCCCTCACTTCTCATGTATTTCCCTCCAAAAGACATCGATACATTTTATTCCTCTGTAAAAGTGTTCCAAAATATAGCTGGGTCTATGTGTATGTGTGTATTAGAGGTGAAATAAGAAAGTGAAGTGGAGAGTTTCTAGCCATATGATTTGGGGGATTATCTTAAATTTTATTATTCTGGGCTAGAAATAAGGCAGTGCCAAGTGTTTTTAGACAGTCTCCCCAACTTTCTTATAAGTCCAGGAGTTTATATGAGAGTGCCATATAATAGGTCTTCAGTGGTGGGGAAAATTGTGTGTTCAGCTGATCTGTCTGTGTAAGATACATTTATAATCTGGGAGCCATTCTTGTCCTTAGGGAGTTATCAAAACTGTGTTAAAGACGTTTCTTTCCCTTCCAAGGTATGGTTTAAGAATCGAAGAGCTAAGTGCCGCCAACAACAACAACAACAGCAGAATGGAGGTCAAAACAAAGTGAGACCTGCCAAAAAGAAGACCTCTCCAGCTCGGGAAGTGAGTTCAGAGAGTGGAACAAGTGGCCAATTCACTCCCCCTTCTAGCACCTCAGTCCCAACCATTGCCAGCAGCAGTGCTCCGGT
>PVKP010028707.1:0-29818 GCA_004027715.1 Plecturocebus donacophilus | reverse complement strand
TTCATCATTCAGAACCCTCTAGACCAGCGTCATGCAATAGAACATTCTGCAATAAGAGAAAAATGGTGCCACACGTGGCTAGTAAATGCTTGAAGTGTGGCTAGTAGGCCTGAAAAACTGAATTTTAAATTTTCTTAGACTTTAATTTTAATGGTAGTAGCCACATGTCTAGTGGCTCCTGTATTAGACAGGGCAGGGCTAGGGCCTGGCCCCTGACTTACTTAACCACGTAACATCCTAAAAGTCACCCCCGTGTCCTGTCCAAACCCAAAAGGCCAATGGTGACTTTCTCTGCCACATACAGGCTTTTTCGGCTACCTCGCCATCACTGCTGCTGCCCTTGCTAAGTGGATTTTTCTCTTTCTTTTTCACCTATTCAAGTCCTGCCTGTTCTTTCTGGCTAAGTGTGAGCCCATGTGCTCCCAAAGCCTTCGGCAAGAGCCCAGCTCACACTGCCAGTCTCCGTCATTGCTACCTGAAATGTTTAGTCTGTCCTGCAGGTTCCAGATGTCATAGTGTTCTGGCATCTCTCTCATTAGCAAGGCATTGAAAAGGTCCTTTATCAACTCAAAAGTCTCACTTATCTCCCCACCATCAGCCTCTGCCCTTCCACATGAGCTGCTTTCTGCAATGAAGTTGCCGATTTGCCATCCCCTAAGTACTCGCACTTGAGCTTCTTGGCCTTAAGACAGAGGTTGCAAGTCTTAAAGATCCTCAGCCCTCCCTGCCAGACCCGTCACTTACTCGATTCTTAGGCCCAAACCGCACTGGTGTTGCTGTGCTCCCACCCCTCCAGCCTACACATCCCTCGATCTTTCTCTCATCTCTTTTCTTCCATCTCCCATTCCATCCCTTCCCTTACTTTCGGGGCCCCATTCTCAGTTTCTAAGACTACTAGGAGAAAACCCCAAACTGGTGTCATCTTTTTGCATAGAGCAATTTAGCTTTTCTGGTCAGCAATTTCTCCTTCCCAGCCTGGCCTTGAACCTTTCCCTTCACAACCAAAACACGTTCATTAAATGTGTTTAGTCAGCTCTTCAAGATCTGTGCCCTGAGAGGCATTCTCAGCCCTGGTCGAGTTTCAAATGCGGGCAGTTTTTCCTTCCTGCTCCATATAATGTGGGATCCCAGAGGGTCAGGACAGTACTTCATGTCCTTCACATCCCTCGGAGCACCTAGGAAAGTGCTGGATACGCAGATATGCGCGAGGATTAGTTGTTGAATTGAATTTGTCTGAATTAAAGAGAGGAATCCAAGGCAGCTCCACTCATGGCAAGGCTGCAGAAAACCTTGAGAAAATGTAAAGCAAAGTTGGTTTGGGGAAGGGGGAGTGGAAACAAAGGATGAAGTTGGCAAAAATAATGAAATATTCCTGAAACTTCATAAAGGCCCTTATGTAAGTTACCTATAAATTTTTAAAACTGTAAAATTAATACATTGTATGGAAGGCAAGCCTGCGGTACTTTTAAAAATACATGGCAGCCTCAAAGGAGTTTTATTCAAAAGAATGACACACCATGAATGCGGTAGTTAAAACATGTGGGCAGCTGGGAAAGAGTTAGAATATGGAGAAAAATCACAAGGGAGGTATATGTTGGTTATTCTGGGACTGCTTCCTAATGCAGAAGGAGCAAAATTATTAAACATGCTCATCTGTTGGGATGAGCTCCGCATTTCAGCATCCAGAAGAGATCTAATGAAAGTAATGGGGATGGCATTATCGCAACTCCTTATTGTGAAGTGGAGTTAACTGAAAAACTGGTTATTCCTAAGTGACTTTCCTTATCAAGTTCTTTGAGATTTCCAGAGTTTTACGTTTCCCATTCTCTTTCATTTCAGATACACATTTTTCTACAGTGGCATTGTGAGCGATGTTCATGTTACTGAGCGTCCAGCCAGAGTGGGCATCCTGCTGGACTACAACAACCAGAGACTTGTCTTTATCAACGCAGAGAGTGGCCAGTTGCTCTTCGTCATCAGGCACAGGTTTAATGAGGGCGTCCACCCTGCCTTTGCCCTGGAGAAACCTGGAAAATGTACTTTGCACCTGGGGATAGCGCCCCCGGATTCTGTAAGGCACAAGTGATCCTTGGCTTTCAGAATTTGCAAGAGCAACAATTTAAATTTCAGGGGGTCTGCTGTTCATTCCTTTGGGTGCTATACATTATTCCAAAAGTCTCCCACACATTTGCACTAATGATGGCTGCATGCATAGCAATCAGCACATGAGCAAAATCAACAAGAAAACCTTGACTCTACAGAGCACAGCGTGAGTAAAGAGAATGAAAACAACAACCTTCACTCTTTGGTTTATATGTGTTTGAGTTCTTTCCTAAATTAAAAGGCCTACACTTGAGTTGGGACCCAAAGAGAGAAGTGGACTTCCATCTGTTATATTGGTAAAGGAAACCCTCTGATGGACAGGTGGGAGAGAAGGAAGGTTGTGCTGGTAAGACACCTCCTCTGACAAAGAGACATGGACGCTTTCCACAAAATGTCACCTTGCTGCACCAAAGGATGATGAATCCTGATCATTAGAGAAAGTGTTTTAGCTGATTTAAATTTATAATGAACTCTTTTGTAATAATGTATACTGTAGAACATGAGTCTCTCTTCTCTAAAAGTTTAAATGTAGAAAAGTGCTAGATATTAGAAATTTCCATTTTGTTAAATAAATGGTTAGAGTCTATAAATCCAGCCATGTTGTATGAACTTATTCCATGTAACTTACTAGTCTGGCATCTCTGGAGCAGGACAAACTGCAGAGTAAAACTCATCACACTTCAGTGGGGTGCACTACTGTTGATTTTCCTGTGAGAATTGTACACATATACACACACACTTTAAATCTAATCACTGTCAGACCATAGTTATAGTCAATTAACAGAAGCTGGGAATCTCTTTTTACTAAAATTAAGGGGTCATTTTAAGATATTGAATCCCTCAAAATCTTTCTAAAATATGTGTGCAAAGTGGATACATCTAGAACGTATATTGAGATGATTGTGCTTGTCTTCTATAATGTACGTGTCGATCATACCTGTAGTTTTTAAGAAACACTTTAAAACATTGATTCAGATTTTTTCTTTTCTTCTTTTTCTTTTCTTCTCTCACTCTCTTTTTTTTTTTGAGATGGAGACTTGATTGTCGCCCAGGCTGGAGTACAGCGCCACCATCTTGCCTCACTGCAAGTTCTGCCTCCCGGGTTCAAGCAATTCTCCTGCCTCAGCCTCCTGAGTAGCTGGGACTACAGGCATGTGCCACCACGCCTGGCTAATTTTTGCATTTTCTTCTTTAGTAGACACAGGTGTTCACCATATTGGCCAGAATCGTCTCGAACTCCTGCCCTCAGTTGATCCGCCTGCCTTGGACTCCCAAAGTGCTGGGATTACAGGCATGAGCTACTGCGCCCATCCCAGATGTTTTCTTGAATTGAGAAATAATATTCTTCTTTCTGAATGTATTCTAAAATCTCTTGTTTAATAGCTAGAAAATCCGAACTGGATCTGTAACTGCCTTACGAAAGCCTGTGGAGGCCATCACCACCCTGACTGCAATTTCAGCAGTTGCTGGCAAGATGGATTCTTGGTGAAACTGGAGAAGTGATTTGCTGCTTTGCTGAGAACGTTAGCTTCACTTTTTCAGTCCCTGAAAATGTTATCTTCAGGTTCTGACTACTCAGCCACCCATGGTCATTATTACTGTTTTTGTTTTTGTTGTTTTGGGTTTTTTTTGTGTGTGTGAATATGTAACCATATGAATTTTAGAATTTGTCTCAGTTTGGATTCCTCCAAAAGTAGACCAACTTCAAGATTCAGTGCCTGTTGTTTACCTAGGGGTTATTCCAGGAAGAACATTTAAGAAGTGGGAGTCAATAAAGGACATGTGTTATGAGTGGGTTATTACCACTGTGGGCAGCTGGGCTCACCCGTGCTGGAGGCCCCTCTGGAAACCACACAGAACATGCCAGAAGCTGGCACTGAACTCACCTATTGTTGAAGGTGGCCTGGAGTCATTCCCATCCCCCACCTTTCCAAGCAGCATTTCCTGGTCCTGAGAAGGTCCTTAGCAAGAGTTAATGAGAAACACACACACCTGATAAGGTAAATTGAAAACTAACGCACCTGCACGTGCACCCTCGCTAGCAGGGGATAAAGGGGACTGAGCGTCAGCAATATCTACCATCAGGTTGGAAGCAGCTCTGGTATAAAGGAGAAAACCACCATAATGGGAAGAACTCAGTTTGAATCTTGATTGAGCCCCTACTAGATTAATTGCTTCAGGCAATTCAGATCCTATAGTTATGCCTTTTCTCAGAATAATTGTAAACACCAGGTTAAACGAGCGTGTGGACTAGCAAAGCATTTTGTAGTTTATGTGACATCATGACAAAGGACTCCAGAAATCCTCTAAGTCCAGCCCTCTAGCAGGTCCTCAGTGAGTGACCCTCCTGTCTCTGACTCTGTAGCAAGGGGATGGTGGAAGGTAGGGCTCTGGGGTCAGGAGATCCATGTGTTGGCAGCCTTTGTCTGCTGATTGATAGGCGATTTCTTGGTTGGTCCTTGGGCATTATTCTAGTACAGACAAGTAGAACTAAATTAATACACTTTCCACACATGGTCAAGTGGTGTTTTTCTTCCTTAGTCCTTCTTTGATTTTCATTTTCCCTTCCTTTTGTCCTTCCTCTTCATATAACACAGACCCTCAGAGGGAGGGAAGGAAGTTAGCAAATTTTGGTCAAAATTGCTCCCCTGGAAATCTGTCAATGGCGTTTATTAATAACAGGTACAGCACATGAATTCTCTTTTAGTCCTCATCAAAACCTTGCAGAATAAATAGTTGCCGTTTTATAGATGAGGAAACTAGTCTCAGAGCAGTTAAATAACTTATCTTGTTCACAGTCACAGCTGGCAGAGCGTGGATTTAGGTACAGCTCAGATTCTGATGTAAGACTAAAACGATTATATTTTGCTTAATTCCTCACATAGATCATTTCCCCACATACGTGTGGTGTGTGAGAATTACGCATGTGCACACACACGCATGCATACATTTTCTCTTCCCCCTGAACTGACTTCCTTCCTTAGCTTCTGCTTTGTTGTTGCTGTCATGACTCTTGAAAGACACGGGGCTACTTTGATTTTTATTTCAATACCAGTGACCTTAACTTATGCCCAGCACAATTTTCACATGGTTGTTTGAGAGTTCGAAAGAGTCTATAACATTCTGTTTGTGGAGAAAATACTTTATCATATATGAAACACAATGCTGCTTCTAGAAGATATAAGGTCAAAATGAAGGAGTTTGTGGGGTGGGGAAGAAATGAGGATTAACACTGTGGTCATTCTCTATCTGTTTTGCATACACACCTGACAACCTTAGAGTGACATATTTGTTGTTGAAGTCAGAAATATTTTTCTATTAGAGCAAACCAGAACATGTTCCTGTTATTTTTCTGGAGATACTTCCTTGAAGTCCAACAGAATTAAAATATTGTACCTCATCACACCCACTTACTAAGATGTGTGCTTAAAGTCCAAACACAACACTCTCCCATCAGAAGCATCCTTAAGGCCTCCAAGGTCTGTATCTGAAGTCCCTTCTCATCCTCATGGCGCTCATTACCCATTAATCATCCCAAGTGTTGAGTTGCTGAAAGAACCCATAGGACTCAAACAGTTTACACTGGTGGAACACCTTTATTACAAGCAGAGGAAACAGGACAGCCACACAGAAGGACAGGTGTGGAAAGGGGTCCTGAGGTCTCAGGTACAGGCCTCTGGCCTCCCACTACTGGGTTGCATGTTGTGCACTCTGCCTCCAGGCCTCAAGCTGCCAGCAGTGTACGTGTGTTGATACCAGGAAGCTCAACTTTTGTCTAGTGGTGATGGTCTCTCGTAGAATGCGAGCTGGTCACAGACACTTTCTCGCTATCCTTTATGCATGTAAAGGATAACCTTTGAAACTCACCTTCCTCACTACCACAGGCGCCACCAAAACCAAGTGCAACATCAGGCCAATGATTATTACTAAACATTGCTAATAGGCAGATACATCCTGATCTGAAACAACGGATGGATCCATGATATAGCATGTCACTTATTGTCAAGTAATAGATTTCACGAGCTAGGCACGATGGCTCACACCTATAATCCGAGCACTTTGAGAGGCGAGGCAGGCTGATTGCTTGAGCCCAGAAGTTTCAGATCAGCCTGGGCAAATGGGTGAAACCCTGTCTCTACAAAAAATACCAAAAATTAGCCAGGGATGGTAGCACTCACCTGTAGTGCCATGTTCATGCCACTGCACTTCAGCCTTGGTGTCAGAATGAGACCCTATCTCAAAAGGATTCCATGTCATTGTCCAAGCGTCAGTAGCTCTCTAGATATGCATATAGCCAATTAACATCAGGTGAAATTAACTCAGGCTAAGCACTTCTTGGCTTGAATTCCTGAGCCCAGCTGCCAAGGGATGTTGCAGTGTTCCAAAGAATACTATTAGAAAGAGCTGAGTGCCTCTACTGCCAATAGCCATCCTCCTTAGGTCCTGATTTGGTGACTTCTAGGGCTGGGGAGTGAGTCCCGGCACAGCCCTGAGCTGAGTGAAGTTGGAGTTGATTTCCACCCACTCAGTGCTCAGGAGGGAACATATATCCTGGGCTGTTTTTAGAGCAGGAGATCAGTGCATCTCATTTTCCTTTACTACCCTCAAAGTGTGCCTCTCTTTCCTGTGCCCCTATTTTGGTCCTAAGTGAACTCGCTTTCTCGGCCTAACTTGTTTTTCTATTAATATCAGTAATTTCAGATCCCCAGGTAATATATGAGCTTTATAATAGTTTGAGAATACTTAAAAAAATGAGGACTATTTGGCTTGGAACAAAAACAACTTAGGGAAGGATATAAGAGATCTTCTGCCTGGGGACGGTGGGTCACGCCTGTAATCCCAGCACTTTGGGAGGCCAAAGTGGGCGGATCACAAGGTCAGTAAATCGAGACCATCCTGGCCAACATGGTGAAACCCTGTCTCTACTAAAAGTACAAAAATTAGCTGTGCGTGGTGGTGTGCCCCTGTAGTCCCAGCTACTTGGGAGGCTGAGGCAGGAGAATTATTTGAACCCAGGGGGCGGAGGTTGCAGTGAGCCGAGAAGCTGAGATTGTGCCACTGCACTCCAGCCTGGTGACAGAGTGAGACTCCATCTCAAAAAAAAAAAAAAAAGAGAGAGGTCTTTGAAGATTTGAAGAGCTGTTACATGGAAGTAATTAAGCTTATTTTGATTTTTCTACTAAAAGCAGTGGGTAAAAGTCCCACCACTGGGTAGAAGTTGAGGAATTCAGTTGAAGAGCAGGAAGAACACCATCAGTGACAGCTGGCTAAGGGGCATGTTGCTTAGCAGGTCATGAGCACTGAGGCAGAATCATCGACTGTCTGCAATGTCAGAGGGCAGATTCCTGCTTTGGGCTGTAGATTGATGGTGTTTAAACTGTGTTTCTGGAGTAGTGGGATTCCATGAAGGTGCCTGAGGGTCAATGTGGGATCCAACAGGAAGCCCAAGTGGCCATAAATTCAAGCCCCTTGCTCATTGCATCATGGCAGCTCAATTTTTGTCCGTATTACACATCGGGTTCCATGTTATAATTTATTTGATAAAAAGCCTTCTATGGTTAAATAATGTTTGAAAACCAGATAACCAATGAGATTCAAGTCTGAATATTGTGACCCAGGGTGACCCAAAGTCTCCAAGTCCTCTGTTCCTTCAGGGTCCCCTTTCTTTTACTATCCAAATGCTGATGTGATGTTGGCTGCAAGACATTCTGTTTCCTATCCCAAATTTCCAAGAATTCCTGTAGGCAATTACATTGCCTGGTTAACACCTCTGCCCTCCTCCTCACCACTAGCCACGTCATCATTACTTCTTAGTGCTCCCCTAGGCCCATTTGGTCTGCATCATCCCAAAACATGGGCATGGTGCTCCTTTGATTCCTTCAGGCAGTGCTCACACAAGGCTGACATCATTAGGGGTTAACATGGCTTTTGTTGAAGACTTGGAGTGAATGAGAGCAAGTATTCATACATAAAACCTCATATGTAAACATGAAGCTGGATGGAAAACATCCAGCATTGTGAGGAACCCCTTCTGATCTTTTCTTCACCCCATTTTCCTGCCACATTAAGCACACTAACATCTCTATTTTACTTTATTCTTTAAGTTTTAACGTCTGCTCAAGCTTTGGTTTTTCAGAGCGGGCAGTGAAATTAGAAAACATCAAACATAAAAAGACCCCTCTTACCAGTATAGGCATCTTTTATAATATTATGAGAGCAAAATGTTGCATCCCCTCTCTGGGCCCTGCTATCCTCCCCAAGTGCTAGGCTTCTCTTTGCAGAACTAAAAGGCCCACTAAAGCAATTCTCCCAACCAAAGCACATTCCTTTTCCCAAGATGAATTTGGTCATTACCTCTGAGGATGGTTTTAGAATCCCCTTAGCATCTCCCCTTTTGTGGTTTTCTGAACTAGCCAATGATTGAATATTCTTTTTGAACCTAACTGGACTTCATTTTGGGTTGCCCCAGTACCATGAAGGACTTTACTCTGAAGGATTTCAAGGAAAAATGACACCTGTCTAGAGTCAACATGCTACTTTAAGATTTTATAACTTAGGGGGAAGTGGGTAAAATAATTAAGAAAAAGAAAAAGTGGTGAAGGAGAGGCACCAATCATTCATTCAGCACATCTTCATTTGTGTTTACCGTGGGTTGGGCACCGTTTAGGCCATAAGGAAACAGCAGTCATTAAATCAAATAAGGAGCCTACATTCTAGTGGAGGAAGACAGACAATAAATTCAGGTATAGTATGTCAGCGGGGAATAAGAACTAGGAAAAAAAAGTACATCAGGGAAGAGAATAGAGAGTAATAGGAAGTACCAGCTGGGCAGAGTGGCTGACACCTTAATCCTAGCACTTTGGGAGGCCGAGGTGGGAGGACATTTGAGGCCAAGAGTTTGAGACCAGCATGGGCAGCATAGTGAGACCCTTTCTCTATAATAAAATGAAAGTAAAATAAAAAAAAATTTTTTAAGTAATAGCAGGTAGGGGCTGCTGTATGTGTTAAGTATGATAGGAAAGGACCTCTGATAAGATAATATTTGGATAAAGATCAAAACGAAGTGAGGGAGCAAGCCCTGTGGATGTGTGTGAGGGAGGGGCATTCCATGCAGGAGGAATAGAAACCATAGAGGTCTTGAGGAAGCAGGATGGGGGTGCATTCGAAGAAGAATGAGGAGCCCAGGGGGCTGCAATGGAACAAGGGGGTGAGCATGGTAGTGGATGGAGTCCGAGAATAGCTGGAGACCGGCTCTTAATGGCCGTGAAGGCCAAGTCAGACCTTTCTGTTATATTCTGAGTTGGGAAGAAGAGATAGTCATGAGCGGATGCAATGGCAGTCAAAGAATTGGCCTTTCCAGTGTTTGGGTGTCATGTCTTTCAATATCAAATGGGGTGTTTCATAAGGGCCCCTGGGCTGGCCCGTTGCCGTTTTCAGCTTCTGCAGAGAAGCGCTGAAAGGGCCCAGTGTGGGTGGGAGGGAAGAACAGGCATTCTTTGTCTCATTCTCAGCTCTGTGCAGGATCCCTGTAGCCTGGCTCACCTCCTGATTTCAAAGGGAGCAGCTGCTGCTGATTCGTTGCTATTAGGACCAGCCTAGAGCCAAACTGTGGGAAAAAAAAACAAAAACCTGTTATTGTACCCATGTGACTTTGGGCTGAATTGAGTATTTGACCACTATGAAAAGTTGACAACCACCAAGAATGGAGAAAAATACAAGCACATTTGAATGTTTCGTATCTTTTTAACTGTGCGATTTTACAGTTACAGGGAAGATGAGATAATGACATCATCTGGAGAGGCTGTCTGGTTAAACAGGTCTCATGTGTGTATCTTTGTGTGCATGTGAATGTGTGTGTGTTCACATGTGTGAGTATGTTTGAATCTGCATGTGTATATGTGTGGGCATTCATGTGGGGAGGTACATGGGTAGGCAGAGGTAAATTATCATGACGATTCAGGAATGGTTTTCCTATTGAAGATTCCAAAACTGGACTTGGGAGAGCTTTTAAAGGTTGTCAGACCCATGGTTCTCAGTCCCATGAATCAGGCTCACAAAATACTAATTAATAATTCAGGGTCTGGCACAGTGGCTCATGCCTGTAATCCTAGCACTTTGGGAGGCTGAGGTAGACGGATCACGAGGTCAGGAGTTCGAGACCAGCCTGACCAACATGGAGAAACCCCATCTCTACTAAAAGTACAAAATTATCTGGACATGGTGGCAGGCACCTGTAGTCCCAGCTATTCGGGAGGCTGAGACAAGAGACTCGCTTGAACTCGAGAGGCAGAGGTTGCGGTGAGCCAAGATCATGCCATTGCACTCCAGCCTGGGCGACAAGAGTAAAACTCCGTCAAAAAAATGATAATAATAATTCAAAATGCTAATTGCTTAATTTATAGCAGGAGATCAGATAACCAAGGGGGCTGGGGAATGCATATCTGCTAGTCAGAGGTTCTCTCGCTAGGACCCTGAGCTCCAGGACCTGCAGGCACTCATATTTGGGGCTAGGCTGCGCACACGGCCTGAGGCTGCCTACCTGTCAAACTCCACATGCTCAGGAGAACATATGTATCTTCACATAGGAAGCCTGTGACCGTCAAAAGATTGTTTGGTGATCGAGGCAAAGCATGTGGATGGTCTGAATGGCCAGCATTATTGAACTGGAGGGCCAGCCATGTGGCCCAGGTAGTTGTGTTTGCTGGTCTGAGTACTTTCTTCCTTCATCAGCAGTGGGCTTCCCTGAGAAATCCTGATCCTTTGCGGGGGTCTATCTATTCAGTCGAACTTCTTACATTCATAATCCCTTAAAAAATAAAAGGTACCTGAGGATCATTTCTCAGACCATTGTTCTCTTTTATTATTTAGTGACTACTTGATAAGATTTCTGGGCCCTGCCCCTCCTGCTTTTAATCTGGAAACTATTATTCCTGTTATGGTGACCCCTGTGGATGATAGAACTTCATTTATTATGTGAAGATCCTGCTAATTTAATACTCAAAAGAAAACCATTCTTGCAAATGCATATGCCACATTTCACCATCTCCCATGGGTTGATTACAGGTGGGAGAAGGAGAACATTTTCATTCAAGGTTTTGGTATAATTGATGAGAGAAAGCAGTTCAGAACCAGAACTGCTTGAATATCTAGGCTGAGATATGGCACTGCTCCTTCATACCTGTGTGTCTTTAGACAAACTGTTTAACCTCTCTTAGAGTCATCATTGTAAAATAGAAATAATACTTGCTATGCTTTGAATGTGTTCTCTAAAGTTTGTATTAAAAACTTCATCCCCAATACCACAGTGTTGAAAGGTAAAACCTTTACGAAGTGATTAAGTCATGAGGGCTCTGGCCTCATGAATGGAGTAATATCATTATCTCGGGAGCAAGCTTGTCATAGAGAGAGCAAGTTTAGTATGAAAGTGAGTTTGGCCCCCTTTTGCTCTCTGTTGTGAGCTCTTTTGCCTTTCTGCCTTCTGACATGGGATGATGCAGCAAGAAGGCCCTCACCAGATGTGAGCCTTCAGTTTTGGACTTCCCAGCCTCCAGAACCAAGTGCTTCATCAATTTCTTTTCATTGTGAATTACCCAGTTTTAGGTATTCTGTTATAGCAGCACAAAATGGACTAAGATAGGCACTGTAGTAGGTACTAGGCATATAACAGTGACCAAATTAAACAAACATTCCTGCCCTCAGGCAGCTTATGTTCTAGTGAGAAGAGCATATAGTGAAGGAGATAGATATGTAAACTGTTTAATATCAGAAAGTGACATATACTGTAAAGAAAAAGCAGGAAAGGGCTGTTATGACAAGTATATGAAAAAATTAACGTATGTAAATTCTTGGCAGAGTACCTGGCATAAAACAGCAGCAAACATTTTAGCTGTTCTTACTAATTCAACTATAGTTACAGAGCCTGGTTTACCCCTGAGAATGGCACAATGTCCTCTCACGCACCTCAGCATGTAGTTAGGCTGCACATGACTGCTATATTCCCAATCAAAGTTGAATATTTTTTTGTTTTTGCTCAGGGCAAAAATTCAGTAAAAATATTTAGAACAATGTATAAATTAACCTTAATTTCACCACTCAGAGATAACCAGTGTTAACATTTTATGTATATTTTCCCAGGCTCTTCTTTTTTCTTTAGACACACACCATTGGCACCTGTTTTTAAAAATGTGAATAAACTCCCTGCTATCTAATCTGCTTTGGTCACTTCGCTGTCATGAACATCTCATGTCCACAAGCACAGATTCACATCACTGTTCTCATGCCCAGGTGTCGTCCACTGAAAAGATCAACCTTAAACCTTTCAACTGCTCCCTTATTGATTGATACATATCCAATTGACATCCCAAGTTTTCATTTCTATGATGATGCTTTGGTTTTAAAGGCACCAACTTCACTATTTGGTCCATACTTTATCTCTATTTTATCTTGAAAAAATGTATATTGTTTCCATATTTACTATAAACTTTAATCAGTTTTTATAAACCCAGCTGGGAAGATTGAGTAGAACCCTTTCACGGGGCAAGCTTTGTGCCCACTTTCATTTACAGTCAATTCAGTGTCATCACATTCAACTTCAATGTAGTTTTAACATTCACCACGTTAGGACAGCACACTGACTCCTGCTGGAAACCAAGATGGGGAAGACATAATTCCTGTCTCTAAGGAGGCCATGACAGACACACACACATCTGTGATACAGTATATAGGTCAGAATCATGATGTTTCAAAGTAGGGAGAGAACATGTTGGTTTGGTGTACTCATGAAAGGCTGTGCAGAGTTCAGGGCATTTGGGACATGCTTTTATTGTAGTAAGTGGTGGTGAGGATTAGAGAGGTCTGGACAGAGGCAAGATTATGAGACAAATGGGAAACAGGAAGTGTTTAGGGAACCGTCCAATCCGCCACGTAGCAGTGGAAACGTAGCAGTGGGCAGCAAACCTGGAAGATGCCTTGCGCCCAGATGATAATAGCTGTTGAGATCACAGGCAGGAGTGTCTTTACTTAGCACAGTACACGAAGGGGAGTTATTAAGGATCTTTGACCTGTGAATAAAGTGGATGAAGTAGGAGTGATTCTAGATGTGAGTTGCCAACTAGCAGGATAGCTATGTAGTTATGAAATTCTGGAGTAGAATATGGCTAAGGGAAGGGAAAGCAGGGAATACACCCCGCAGCACTGGGGCATAGAATCTAGAGGCTAGAAGGGGAGATAAAAAGCAAAGAGTCTCAGAACACACAGACTTTTGAACCTGGGTTCCTGGGAGCATGACTGTGCTACTAGCAAAAGAGGTAACAAAGAACACACAGCAGGCTTGTGGGGAGAGACATCACTTCAGCTGGGACTAGCTGAGTTTGGGGTCATCCAATGGAGCTGTCCATCAAGTCTCAAGCTCATGGAAAACCGCAAGGTCAGGGGTCCCTATTTGGGCATTTTCTGCATTCAAAGACTCCCTGACCAGCATTGCGAACTTGGGGAAAAGTTATTTAACCTTTTCATACCTCAGTTTCTTCATCTGTAAAATTGGAACAATAGCAAGCCTACTCATCCAACTCTCAGGGCTGTTGTGAACAATCAATTATGCTATTCCCCCCAGGCACAGAGAGCCATGCCTGGCATGTAATATGTACTGAATAAACGTTTGCTCTATGTCATCAGCATGTTGATTAAGCAAGACGTTTTAGATAGAGTCATAAAAGACATTTTATTTTTGTCTCCTTTGTCCTTTAAAGGTTATTCTGGGGAGAACTTCTAAATAAAAATGTAGGCAGAGAAACTCGGGAGGACTCAGGTGACATGCCTTTCTCCGAAGAAAAGTCTGGACAAAGGCCAGACGGCTGAGTAGAAGTTGGCCAGATCAAGGGGAGTGTGTTATAAGGGCAGGAGGGAGAGGAGAATGTTCCTGATATGTAGTAAAGGTGACGGATGACAGTCTGATGTCTTGGAGGAACTGAAGGTGGATCTTTATGGCTGTGGAGGTGCTTGTGGGAGGTGACTCTGGATGGTGGCTGTGGGAGGGCTGTGGGGTGATTGTGGGGGTATCTGTGGGGGTGACTGTGGAGGGTATGGCTGTGAGGGTGGAGGTGGAGAGGAATATCTGTGTGTTGGAGGGGACTGGGTATGCCTGTAATTATGGAGATTCTTACGGTGTGAGAGTTTTTTTCTGAATATGGCAGGTTTTAACAAAGGGCCTCATACAAAGTGGGCAGGAAATAAATATTGTGGAAAGTAAGTCTAAAAACTGTATAGGTTTTTCATTCTTCTTTAACACTATTTCCTTTCTCACAATTTAAAACCATCATGCATCAACTTCCTGCTTTTATTCATGGGAAAATTTTAGGTCCATCTTCAAATGGTTCTTGACCTGAAAATCAGAGGGAGAGAGCGGTCTCCTTGGGTTCTTCACGTAGAAGCTCCCATGGAGTTTGTTTGCTGCTCGCCAAGTTTTTGCAGATAATAACAACTGAAGGCAGGAAGAGATTGAAGCCTCAGGGCCAAGAATTATCCTTTAGATAGGGTGAAAAACTTCACTCTGTTCAAAGCACAAGCTATCTCAAAGGTTTTTATCTTTAGAAAAAGATGTTGATCAATGGTATCTTACAGGCAATCAACTGTGTTGAAATATAATTTATACTGCTTTTTACTTTGTCTTCTTTCAGTGAATTAAACTATAACCAAGCTTATTTCTTGATTTGCATTTCTCCTTAATTATTCCGAGCTAAGCTCTACCCTGCAGAGCTCCAGAAAAATGGATAAAATATGCATTTGAGTGTGGAACAGCAGTGGCAGACACCTACACACCGAACCCTGGCTGCGTGGGACGCTGCCATTTTCCCCAAGTCATTTCAGGTCAGAAACACCTCTGCTCCCAAAGAATACTGCTTAGGGGCCCACGCACACAAGGTCTCTATGCACCTTATAATATGAGAATCCAGGAGAAGCTCATTGTTCTTCACCCTCTCAAAAATAAGGACAGGGCTATTTTTTCTGCCCCATAAGCATAGAAAGGATTCTCCAATTATTCAGCCCAATGGGAAACTCTGTGAATTACCTCTACCAGGCTTGAAGTTCAAAATCAGAGAATAATTTTGCTTTATTGCTATCCATTTAGCAGAGCTTTCTTTTTAAAATAACATTAATACATATCCTTGTGGAACATTTGGAAACTATAGAAAATTATGATGCCTAAAGTAAAAAAGGATCCTCAATTCCACAGACTCAGGCTCAGTTGGCATGCTCTTTGGCTTTTGGCCTTTTGCCTCCTCCCTTCCCATAATGCAGATGCAATGCCTAGAAATGTCACAGGCATCTTACAGCCTCGAAGACGTAATTCACAGGCTGAGCATAAAGGAGCATGAAGGTGGAGCCTGGGTTCTCAAAGACATTGTTGAAGCACATTCTGCTTCTCTACTGCCTAAAGTTTCTGTTGCTTGAGTTAAATAAACCTCTATCATTTGAAGCCTTTAAAATAGCTTTCTATTGAAGTATAACATACTTTCAGAAAAGTGCATCACAAGTTTACAGCACGATGGAGTTTTTCATAGCTAATACACGTGGAGACAGTTCTCAAATTTAAAAAAGAACGTTATCCCTGAGAAGCAACTGCTTGTCACTCCCACTTCTGAAAGTAACCAGTATCTGAAAGTAACCATAGATTAGTTTTGCCTCTTTTTGAACTTTATATGAACCAAATCACACAGGAGTTTTCCCTTTCTGTCTGGTTTCTTCTGATTAACATTATATTTGTGTGATTTATTCATGCTACTGTGCATAGCATTATTTGTTCCTTCTCCTTGCTCCTCTTTTAGTAAATATATGTACACTTTCTGTGGGATAAATAACTAGGAATAGAATTGCTGGGTTATGACATGGGTATGTTTAACTTTAGTAGACACTGCAGGTATCCAAAGAGTTTCCAAAGTTGTATGAATTTACGCTCCAACCAGCAGCGTATGAGAGTTTCAGTTGCTTCACATCATTGCTACTACTTCGTATGAATTATCTATTTCATTTTAACTATTATAATAGTATGTAGTAGTATAACATTGTAGTTTAATTTGTATTTTCTTGATAGCTATACAAGTTGAACATCTTTGCATATGTATATCAGCAATTTGCAAATCTTTTTAAAAATTTCTTGTTCAAATATTTTGGCCATTTTTCTACTGTGTTATCTGGGGTTTTGTTCGGTAGGATTTCTGTATATATTCTGAAAATGAGTCTTTTGTTGGATATACATTTTGCAGTTATCTTCTCCCCTTTCTGTAGCTTAACTTTTCACTCTCTTAATAATTTTTGTGATAAACAGAAGTTTTTGTTTTAGTAAAATTCAGTTTATCTTGTTTCCTCTTTTACGGTTAGAAACTTTTGTGTTCAATATAAGAAAGTTTGCCTACCACAGGTCATGGAGATAGTTTCATGTGTTTCCTTTTAAATGTTTTATTTTAGTTCTCACTTTAAAAATATTTTATATATTCTATGTATATATAGATAAATAATTGATATACATGAAAGTATATATTTTATATGTTTTTTACATATTGTATTTATATATACATAAATAATTGAGATATATAAAAGGTATATAATTGATTTTTGTGTGTGGTGTGAGGTAGAGGTCAAAATGCATTTTTTTCCTCATGGAAAAAAATTGACCTGATCCTATTTATAAAAAGCCACCTCTTCAATGCATCTTAATGTCACCTTTGTCACAACTGCTTCAGTCATTCAAATAGTTTTTTGTTATTACTGGCAGCCAGAGAATCATATTTGCTGTATGTGTATGTATATGTGTATGAGTGTACACACGTTGTCCTTCATTCCTTCAATATTCTTTAAGAATGTAGGTTTTAACATGTGCTTAATATTTCCTTATATTGATGTACCATCATTTATTTAACCAATGCTCTGGTGCTGAGTATTTAAGTTGTTTCTAACTTTTGGTTATTGTGAGTTAAAAGTGAATATCCCTGACAATAAATATTTGCACATGTGTCTCATTTTCCTTAAATAAGTTCTCAGACATGGAATTATGGATTAAAATGTACAAAATTTTAAAGACTTTTGGTAGATGCTGCCAAATCAGCATAGAGTTAAACACTAGCTGAAAAAAATGGGAAGAATATGCATTTGAAGTCCTAATTCTACAGTTGAGAAGCCAATAATACCACTTTAAAATACAAAAATATTTATTTGACTTTTTTCGTTAAACTTTACTGAGTTTTTCTACTATTTACCGTTCTAATGACAACTGAAGTCATCAGATTGGAAATTACTTGACCTAAAAGTGAGATTGGCTGTCCAGGAATACAATAAACCATTTTCAGTATAAGTTCCTGCCTATTAATTTCTTGCATTTGAAGCTGAGAACGTGAGCATTGGAGGCAGGCTGTTTTCACATTCCACACATTATTTCTGCTTTCTCTTTTAGTTCACAATTTTTTTTTTCTCTTCTTTTGCTGTTGTCATTTTCTTAAAGTGACTGTGACACAATTGTTCTTTTTCTTCATTCCCTAAACACAGAGTACAAGCCTGAGTCTTAGTGAATGATTCTCTGTCTCTTAAGGGTACAAGGTTTACATTGAGTCAAAGAGTTAATATGAGCTTTTGGATTTTTGAATTATAATGAGATCATCTCTTAGCAACCAAGCTTGAAGCTAATACCATGTGTTCGTTTGCAATTGCATGTTAAATTGGCTTTGGTCGATCAATATTAGGTCTAAAAAATAGCGACCATGTAGAACATTCTTTTTCCCTTGTGCTAAATGCCGTGACTCTCAAGGATTCTGCTGTGGACAATGGGATACAGAATTCAATCCATTTGGCACAGTGCCAATTGCTTTCTAGACCAAGGAAAGAATTGACAGTTGAAGAAAGGTTTTGTGGAGGAAGTGCTAATAGAGTTGACCTTCAAGAAGAAGTCCTATGCTGTTTTAGGCAATCCTGGGTGTGTGACTATAGAAGTGCCGAGGAGATCACTGGATCGGATGACTCAGGCAAAAAGCACAAGTGGGCCTTCCTGAGGAAGCCAGCAGATAATCTGCCCCAAATCCAGGAGGAGTCATGCAGCCTATGCTGAGCTCCGTCTCAGTCTGTGTACAGAGCCTCATAAACCAAGATAGGTATGGAGCAGGGCAGGGAGAGGTTCCCTGGGTCCCCCGGCTCTCAATCTTGCTCAGCATTCTGAGTGTGACCTTCCTTCTTTTCCTTCCTTCCCTTTCTTCCCTACCTTCCCTTCCTTTCCTTGCCTTGCCTTCCCTCCTTCCTTCCTTCCCTCCCTCCCTTCTTCCTTCCTTCTCCCTTCCCTTCCTTTCCCTTCCCTCCTTCCTTTTTCTTTCTTTCCTTCTTTCCTTCCCTCCCTCCTTCCTTCTCCCTTCCTTCCTCCTTCCTTCCTTTCCCTTCTCTCTCTCTTTCTTTACCTTCTCCCTTCCTCCCTCCCTCCCTTCCATCTTTCTTTCTCTCTTTCTTCTCTCTCTCTCTCTGTCTGTCTCTCTCTTCCTAAATATCTGAGTCCCCTCAGTTGCCTGGAGTTCTTGACACTGAGGCTTATCAGCCAGAGCCTGTTGGGAGTAAGCAGCACAGACACAGACCCGCACTCTTCTATTATCTTACTCTCCTCTGGTAAGACATCTCACAGATGATGCTCAGCTCCTGGACATGACATTGGTGTGGGGGACAATGATGACTTGTCTAGACTGTGCCTTGACTAGATGGGGTTATATCTCGTCACGTGCCCAGGGAGGGGCCAAGACATAGTCAGGCCCAGCGTCTTCTTATGATACGAGACACCCCCGCCCTGTAGGACCAGTCCCACTGCTTTTGATTTCAGTGATACCAACAAGAGCTAATTGGTTCTATTTAAACTATATTGGAGAAAAAATATCCCTATTTCTTTAGTTAGGATAGGGTAGGTTATACTTCAACAACAAAACCCTGGAGAGCTCAATAGCTTACAGACCAAAGGCTACTTTCTTACTTTTGCCATATGTCCATTGTGGGTTGGCTGTGGCTCTGTTCCATGTCATCCTCACTCTGGGACCCATGCTGTTAGAGCAGGCTCCATCCAGAACATCACTATCTCTTGCAAAGTGATGGCAGGAGGCAGGAACTGGGGGAGGGCAGTGGATAATGCAGTGAACCACTCATTGTATCTTAAAACTTCTGTTTGGAAGTGATACAAGGCTCTTCTGCTTAGATTCCATTGACCAAAATAAGTCATACGGCCAAATCTGCTGTCATCGGAGTGGGGACAGATAATCCCCACCCAGAGCAGTGTGGAATGTTTGTGAAAAATAATACCGTAGACCACACGTAGTTACCAAAGGTTTAGAGATCATCTCTATGATGATGACCCTTAGGCCAGAGGTTCTTAGAATTTTCATACATCAGAATTATCAGAATTCAGCAGGTCTGGGATGTGTGCTGAGAAGTTGCATTTCTGACAAGTTCCCAAATGATGCTGAGATGCAGATGCAGCTGGTCAGGAGGCCACACTTTGGTTTCAGAACCACTGCCTCGGGCCGTTAGGGAGCCCCTGGAGCAAGTGCCTCGTCTGTGCCCCAGGGCACATCAGCTCCCGTGCGGAGAGGCCTCGCCACCATGCTTCCCGGACTGCTGAGCAATGTTTTTAATGGAGGGCAACCAGTTATTTATTTCCAGAGATGCTGAGAAAATAACTCCAACATTTTATTTCCAAGCATCAAATGTCCTGAAGGAGGTCTGGAACCAAGCAATGGGGCCATCGCAGTCAAGAAAGTTGAGAGCAGGAGCCGAGGCTTGGGGTGGGGGCAGCAATTTTGAGACCTGGTGGCTCCATCATGATACAAATGGATTATAAGTGGCTTTTAATTTTTCTTACATCAAAATGTTCTTCAAGAAAAATGAAAATGAGCTTTTGGCTCAGGGACAGATAGATGGACCAGTGGAATGGAATCAACTGCCCAGAAATTGACCCACTATGGAAACTTGAAATATGATAGAAAGTAGAACTGATGTCAGTAGGAAAGGATAGCCTATTCGATAAACAGTACTAGGACATTTATCTATCTGGAAAAAAAATTAGATCCCACGAAGTTCTCATTTATACTTAATCCAAGCAGGAACATTTATTTTCCTTTATAACCACAATACAGCCACCAAAATTATGAAATGAATATTAATATGTTACTATCATCTAATGCTCTGATTCCCATTCAAGTTTCATTAATTGTCCCAATAATGTCGTTTATAACACAAGAATACAGTTCTGAATCATACATTACACTTAGTTATGTCTCTTTAGTTTTTCTCAACCTGGAACAATTCCCAAGTTTCTTCTTGACTTTGATAATCTTTTATTTATTTAGAGATGAAATCTTGCTCTGTTGCCCAGGCTGGAGTGCAGTGGCATGATCTCGGCTCACTGCAACCTCTGCTCTCCGGGTTCAGGTGATTCTTCTGCCTCAGCCTCCTGAGTAGCTTCGATTACAGGCACCTGCCATTGTGCCCAGCTAATTTTTGTATTTTTAGTAGTGACAAGATTTTGCCATGTTGGCCAGGTTGGTCTCGAATTCCTGACCTCAGATGATCCGCCTGCCTCGGAAAGTTCTGGGATTACAGGCATGAGCCACCGTTCAGGCTTATAATCTTTTAAAAAAAATCCTACCTTAGTCCAGTAGAATTGACTTTGATAATCTGACCCTTTTAAGCAAGTTATTTTATAGATTCGTTCATTTTGTATTTGGATTTCTCTTATTTCTTCATATAATTGAATTCAAGTTATTTCCTTTTTGATAGGAATATTGCAAAAGCAATGCTGTATTCTTCCTAATGCATTCCATAAAGAGGCACACAATTTTGATTTTGTTCCATTATTGATGTTAACTTTGATCACTCAATTAAGATGAGATACAATTTTAAACTTACCTGACAAACATAAAAAAGTCTGATAATGTCAAATATTTGCAAGGATGTGGTGCAAGAGAAGCTGTTTTACACTGCTGAGAGGAATATAAAATGATACAACTTTAGAGAGTAATCTGGCTATCCCTAGTAATCTGAAAACGTGCATACTCTATGACCAGCAGTTCCACTCTTGGATCCACTGTCAGAGAAACGAATCACATGTACCAGGAGAATGTGTAAGAATGTTTGCAGAAAACAACCTAAGTGTCCACCAATAGGACAACAATGCATAAACTATGGGATAGTGGTACAGCAGAATATTATTGAGTACCAAAAAGGAAGAAACAGCAACAACAGGCTGAAAATCAATCAACGTGTCTGTCCTTTGAAAACTAAAAATCTTCCACAAGAAAGGCTATAGAAGAACACATACTGAATGATTCCATTTACATAATGTTTAAAAAGTGTATAATACTAAACAATGTTTTGTAAAGCTATCAAGAAAAGCAAGGGAACAATAAATACAAATTCAGGATAATGATAAGCTCTGAGAAAGGAGAGAAATACATACTCCCAGAAGGAGTATTAGTCCATTTTCATACTGCTATGAAGAAATACCTGAGGCTGGGTAATTTATAACAAAAAAGAGGTTTAATGGACTCACAGTTTCACATGGCTGGGGAGGCCTCACAATCATGGCAGAAGGCAAAGGAGGAGCAAAGGCACATCTTACATGGTGGCAGGCAAGAGAGCATGTGCAGGGGAACTGCCCTTTATAAAACCATCAGATCTCCTGAGGCTCATTCACTATCATGAGAACAGCATGGGAAAAACCACCCCCATGATTAAATTACCCCCCACCAGGTCCCTCCCATGACATGTGGGGATTATGGGAGCTAATTCAAGATGAGATGAGATTTGGGTGAGGACACAGCCAAACTATATCAGAGTATTTGGAGTCTTCAACTATTATTCTGGTATTTATTTTTATTTTTTTGAGACAGGATCTCACTCTGTCACCCAGGCTGGAATGCAGTGTTATGATTACAGCTCACTGCAGCCTTGAACTCCTGGGCTCAAGTGACCTTCCTACCTCAGCCTCCTGAATAGCTGCGACTACAGGTGCACACCACCACACCTGGCTAATTTTTAAACATTTTTCATAGGGACAGGGTCTTACCATGTTGCCCAGGCTGTCTTCAGCTGTCTTCAAGCCATCCTCCCGCCTTAGCTTCTCAAAGAGTTAGGATTACAAGTATGAGCCACCGTTCCTGGCCTTATTTCATTCTTTATAAGGGAAGAGGGGAAAATGGGTTCAGAAAAGAGTTTATGAGGGCTTTAGCTGTTGTCTTATTCTTTATACCTTATACATACATTGTAAATCTCCTTTTGTTTGCATTAAATATTTTATAATTTTTTTTTAAAAAAAAATAACATTTCACACCCTCAGTTTTCTGTTTTTGCCATAGGCTGATGGAAGTTTCTTCCAGTCTTTGGACTAGCATTTGAAAACCACGCCCTAGCTAACATTGTTGGTGCAGAATCACATCCCCAACCTACAAACTCTGGCACTGATTTTAGTCTTTCTCAGACTAATCATTTATCCTAGTTTGCCCATGATAGTCTTTGTATATACC
Organism: Plecturocebus donacophilus; assembly: GCA_004027715.1. NCBI lineage: Eukaryota > Metazoa > Chordata > Mammalia > Primates > Pitheciidae > Plecturocebus > Plecturocebus donacophilus. Next base: position 7,181 of record PVKP010028707.1, on the reverse strand, counting down.
TGTTGATATGGTTTGGCTGTGTCCCCACCCAATCTCATCTTGAATTGTAGCTCACCTAACTCCCACATGTTGTGGGAGTTAACCTGAGTGGGAGGTAACCTGAATCATGGGGGCAGTTCCCTCATACTATTCTCATAGTAGTGAATAAGTCTCACAAGATGTGATGGTTTTATAAGGGGTTTCCCCTATCACTTGGCTCTCATTCTTTCTTGCCTGCTGCCTTCTGCTGTGATTGTGAGGCCTCCCCAGCCATGTGGAACTGTGAGTCCATTAAACCTCTTTCTTTTATAAATTACCCAGTCCCAGGTATATTTTTATTAGCAGTGTGAAAACAGACTAATACACCTGTTACCCAGTCTACTTTTGAATAGTGCTTTCAAAGTGTTCTGGTTTGGAGGGCAAATTATATCAGGTTCTACCTACATGTATATAACATCTTTATTCTCAAGCGTTCAGATGATTCAAGAACTCACAGACCTCATCCATTTTATAGGTGATGGAAAAGCATCCCTGAAAGATGTTTTTGAAAGAACATGTGATTGAAGTTGGTCCAGCCGCTGGCCAGTCCCAAAGCTGGGGCCAGATCTTGAGTTTCCCCATTTCCTCCAAGTGCTCTGTTCTTGTGCTGCTTCTACCTTAACTGTGTCTTAGAGTAGACCTGGAAAATGCTGACCCCACAAACAGGAGTGATTTCATTAACATCATTGATTCTCATGTCTAAAACAAGATTTAGGGAGATGGCCTTTTGAGAGTACACAGCAGATTGCTGGGAGGTTGGCTGCAATTCAGCATGACAAGTGCAGCTTATTTTTTGATTTGTAGTATCTCTGGGATATAACTCATAGAAAGATAAGTCTTTGGCATATGAACCTTATGCAAAAGTTATCTACCACAATCAGCTAAAAATCACCAAAACCACAATAAATGCCTCTTGTGTGAGGATCTTTGTCCATCTCACTCAATATTCTGTCTTTAGCAGCAGTCACTGTCGTGGGGGCATTGTTGTCCTTCATGGCATGAGTGAGGACGGTGAGTGAAGACAGAAGGTGTGATAGTCTCAAGTTCTCCTTAATAGCAAACATGCACTAATTCAGATCCCTGAAGGACTTACAGTTTTAGCCTGGATGTAAAGAATTCTCTTGGTTTATTATCAGCTATGAAATACATAGGAATTCATTTGTCCAAAGGGCCACCTATTCGAAGCTTCAAAAGGTTCCCACTGTTGTTTTGCATTTTACGTTATTGAGGTATAATTAACGCATAATAAACTGCACATACTTACAGTTTGATGAGTTTTGAAATACATCTGTAAAACTATCACCACAATTAAGATAGTAAACATATCCATCACCCTAAAAGTTTCCTTGTGCCTCTTTATAATCAATCCCCACTGCCTATACAATTTTCCCCAATCGACACTGATCTGCCCTCTATCACTATGGATTAGTTTGCATTCTCTATCATTTAATATAAACAGAATCATACAATATGTCCTCTTTTTTTGGGTCTAGTTTCTTTCATTCCTTGGAGATGTCATCCATGGCATTGTGTCTACCAATAGTTCATTCCTGTTCATTGCTGAGAAATATTCCATTGTGTGGCTATACCACAATTTGTTTATTTGTTGATGAGCATTTACGTTGCTTTTAGTTTTGGGCTATTACAAATAAGCTGCTATGAACATTCATGTACAAAGCTATGAATAGACAGATGACTTCATTTCTCCTGAGTAAATACCTAAGAGCAGAATGTCTGGATTATGTGATTAATGTTTTAAGGAACCTGCCAAATTTTCCAAAGTGGTTAAACTATTTAAGATTCCCCACTAGCAGTACATGAGAGCTCCAGGTTTTCCATATTCTCACCAACATTTGACTTTGTCAGTAGTCTTTGTATTTTAGAAATTCTAGTGGATGTGTAGATGTATAGTTTAAATTTGCTTTTCCCTGATGATTAATGATGTTGATAATCTTTTCATATGCCATTTGCTCTTTTTGGTTTTTTGGTGAAGTGTTCATTTTTAAACTGGATTGTTTGGCTATCATTGACTTGTAAGAGTTCCTTTTATATATTCTAGATACAAGTCCTCTGTCCAAGATATGTTTTTCAAATATTGTTTTCTAATCTGTTGCTTGTTTTTTTTCATTTTCAAAAGAGTATCTTTTTTTTTTTTTTTTTTTGAGACAGGGTCTCACTGTGTTGTCCAAGCTGGAGTGCAATGGCGTGATCTTGGTTCACTGCAGCCTTCATCCCCCAGGTTCAAGTGATCCTCCTGTGTCAGCCTCCCAAGTAGCTGGGACTACAGACATACCCACCACACTCAGCTGGGTTTTGTATTTTTTTTTTTGCAGAGACGGGGTTTTGCCATGTTGCTCAAGCTGGTCTTGAACTCTTGGGCTCAAGTAATCACCCGCTTCAGCCCTCAAAGTGCTGGGATTGCAGGCATAAGCCACTGTGCCCAGGCATACAATATCTTTTCAAGAGCAAAAGTTTTTTATTCTGTTGAAATCCAGTTTATTAATTTTTTCTTTAATAGTTCTTACTTATATCCCATTTAATAATCCAAAGTTACTAAGACATTCTCTGGTGTTTTCTTCTAGAAATTGTATAATTTTAGTTCTTACATTGAGTCTATGATCCATTCTGAGTTAATTTTTGTATACAGTGTGAGATAAATGTTGAGGTTCCTTTCTTTTTATCATATAACTACCCAGTTTTTCAGCATCATTTGTTGGAAAGATTATCCTTTTCCACTGAAAATGTCTTGGCATCTCTGTTGAAAGTCAATTGACCATATATGTATGGATTCTCCATTCTGTTCCATTAATCTATATGACTATCTTTGTGCCAGTACCACACAATTTTAATTACTTTTAAACTTTATACACATAGTTTATTTAACTTAATTACTTTATAATTTTGAAATGAGTTCCTCTAATTATTTTTTATAAAAAAGCCTACCAAACTTTTTTTTTCGAGAGATGGGATCTCACTCTGTCCCCCAGGGATGGAATGCAGTGGCATGACATACCTCACTCCAGCCTTGACCTTTTAGGCTCAGGAAATCCTCCCACCTCAGCCTCCTGAGTAGCTCGGATACAGGCACGAGCCACCATGCCCAGTTAATTGATTTTACTTATAGAGATGGGGTCTCACTATGTTGTCCAGGGCAGTATCAAACTCCTGGCTTCAAGCAGTCCTCCTGCCTCAGCCTCCCAAAGTGCTGAGATTACAGGCATGAGCCACTGTCCTGGCCTCAAACTCTTTTTTTTTTTTCTGAGATGGAGTCTCGCTCTGTTGCCCAGGCTGGAGTGCAGTGGTGCTATCTCGACTCACTGCAACCTCCACCTCCCGGGCTCAAGTGATTCTCCTGCCTCAGCCTCCTGAGTAGCTGGGATTACAGACGCCCGCCACCATGCCTGGCTAATTTTTATATTTTTAGTAGAGATAGGGTTTCACCTCTTGGCCAGGCTGGTCTTGAACTCCTGACCTCATGATCCACCCACCTTGGCCTCCCAAATTGCTGGAATTACAGGCGTGAGCCACTGCACCTGGCCAAACTTTTTAAAAATTTTAATTGAAACCCTATCTAACCTTTGTCTCTATAGACTGAGAAGTCTTGATTTTTTTCTAACATTTTCTCTGTCGAGAAACTTGATAATTATTTTAGTGGTTCTTTATTCCATTGCTTCTATTTCTGATGTGTTTTCTTTGGGTGTGTAATGTGTGTGTTTGTGTGTGTGTGTGTGTGTATATGATGTGTGTGCATGGATGTAAGGCACAGTGCTTGGCACGTGAGTGAGCACAAAAAGTAGCTTCTCTTCCTCTTACTATTGTCACTATCATTGACACAAGTGCAGTTTGCCTTCCAATATCCTTCCAAAATATGTAAAGCCATTCACTCTAGTTTTGGTCCCAGCAATTATCCCAGGTTAATTTCTTCAATAAATGTACAATGAGTCCTAGGTTCCATATTAGCTATTCTGGTGGATGCATTGAGGTATCTCACTGTGGTTTTAATTTACAGTTCCCTGATGATTCATGATGTTGAGTATAATGATGTTGTACACGTCTTAGGACATAATAGAAAACTCAGATATTATTATGTATAAGTATAATTTAAATTCTTTCTCTCTAATTATTTAACTGAACCCTTTTCACACTGATTTTTTTTTTTCAAGGATCTTGCCCATTCACCTGTCTTTGAGAGAGTATTCTGTGGTTTGCCCTGATCAAATTAGCATTTAATTATCCAAAAAGACTTCTGAAAATGGGAGATTTTCTTGTTTTCAGAACCAGAGATTTCCCTGGGTACTCCCTCCTGTAGATTTAATTTTCAGATTTTTAAACAAGTGTTGTTCTATAGTGATCCCCAGACCCTGCTGGGGCCTCTTCTCCATTGAGAGATACATTTACTTGTCTCTATCCTTTGTTTTCTGTCTTAAACTTGTGTTCTATTCATGACAAAACTTTCCAATTACTAACCACAACCCCTAAAAATACAATCTTTAAGAGTGGGGTGTGTGTGGGTGTGTATGTGTGTGTGTGTGTGGGTGGGTGGGTGGGTGTGTGGGGGTGTGTGTGTGTGTGAGACTAGGTCAATGGGCTGGTAAAGTTCAAATCACAAACTCACTTAGCAACATGCAACATTAAGCTTCTATTCCTACCTCTCTTGCTTGATGAAACCAGACACATTTCTGTTCAAGTTTCAGCAAAATTCCACTCTAAGTGATGATATGACTTTAAGTGTAGGAAACTCTCTTATAGCATTTTGGAAGAAAAGGAAGAGAGGCTGACAGGCAAAGTTGTTAAATGTTAAATCAAAAGCTGAAAAGTCATTGAATGCAAAATAATTCAAACTCCAAGTGAGAGGGTTCAAGAGGGACTTCTCAGAATGAAGGGAAAAAATGTCAAACTAGCAATCATTGAAGGAAAAGTCACACGGAGGGTGGAAGTCTCCCTTCTCAGAGTAGCAAAGGGCTACTCTGTCTTTATTGCCTCCCTCTTGCCTCCCCCCTTTTTAAACTGGGGACGAGGAAGGTGATAAGGACTAGAGAAGATAGATGGAGGGAGGGCAGGGGAATCTGCTGGCTGAGCAAGAACTGCAGGGGCAGAGGCCGAGAGGCTCCACCTTGGGCTAAAAGGGTCTGAGAACTGGGCAAAAAGCTGCCAACAGCAGGAATATGAATTAAGGAGGGTGACCTTACAGAAATAGAAAAAATGACCTCTCTCTAAAATCTAGAGAGGAACCATGAGGATATTGGCTAGTTAGGGGAAAAAAGTCATTGCAGAGTGGGGTATGAAAAGACCTCAGAGATGGCAGAACCCACCCTCGTGTTTTGTAGATGGCCAACAGCTGAGAAAAATGAGCCATGGGCTGTACCAATCTCCCAGAAGATACACTTTTTAAAAATCTCATGGTCTTATATAACACTTGGCGCCATCAGATCTCTGTGTGAGAAGCACCAGGTTCATTATCTTGCCCTAGACCACAGCTTGTTTCAGAGGATTTTTGTTTTGTTTTGTTTGAGATGGTGTCTTGCTCACTCCACCCAGGCTGGAGTGCGGTGGTGTGATCTCGGCTCACTGCAACCTCTGCCTCCTGGGTTCAAATGATTCTCCTGCCTCAGCCTCCGAGCAGCTGGGATTATAGGAGCACATCACCACGCCCGGCTAATTTTTGTATTTTTGTTAGAGATGGGGTCCCTCCATGTGGGCCAGGCTGGTCTCAAACTCCTGATCTCAAGAGATCCACCTGTCTAGGCCTCCCAAAATGCTGGGATTACAGGTGAGAGCTACCACACCCAGCCAGAGATTGTTTTAAATGTGTTTTAAACTCTTTTGAAATAAATAATGGCCCTGAGTAGTGGTCCATGCCTGTAATTTAAGCACTTTGGGAGGCCAAGGTGGGAAGATTGCTTGAGACCAGGAGTTCAAGGCTGCAGTGGGCTGTGATCATACCAATGCATCCCAGCCTGGGCAGTAGAGTGAGAAAAGAAGGAAAGAAGGAAGGAAGGAGGGAAGGGAGGGAGGAAGGTGGGGGGGAGGGAGGGAGGGAAGGAAGGGAGGGAGGAAAAGAAAGAGAAAGAAAGAGAGAGAGAGGGAGAAGGAGGAAAAACAGAGGGAAGGAAGGAGAAAGAAAGAAAGAAAGAGAGAGAGAAAAAGAAAGGAGAGAGAAAGAAGAAAAGAAGGAAAGAGAGAAAAGGAAAGAAGGAAGAAGGAGGGAAGAGAAAGGAGGAAGACAAAAAAGGAAAGATAATCAATATGGTGCTTAATCAAAAGTTTCATACATTTAAATTTTTAAAAATAGATAGCTATGCTAGTTGAACAGTGCTGGAACATGCAAGCTTGGCACTATGTACCAGAGGCAGAATGGATCAGGGCCAAGGAAGACAAGGGCCTTCACCCTGCCAACCTCATCTCTAGCCCGGGCCTAGCTTGGGGTGCTATGAGAGCCTTCAGCTGTCTTCCTGCCTCTTCCAGTCTCCATCTTCCGCACTATGCCTCAGAGTGACCTTTCTGAAATACAGTCTGATCGCATCACTCTCTTGCTAAAGACTTTTGGTAAACACTCACTGACCACAGCATAGATTCTAAACTCTAAGCCTCCCTGTCCTCTTCTCTGTCCTTCTCTCTGGTAGCTCCCCTCCTAACACAGACCTTCTGACCTTAGCATGATTCCTTCTGACCTTAGCTCATCAGGCCAGCTTCATCTCTGTGTCTTCTGCCTAGAATGTCCTTCTCCTCTTCCTTCTCTGCTTAAGAGAACATCACTTCAATGCTGGAGGTTCAAAGCAGGCCAGGCCCAGTGGCTCCCAGAACTTCGGGTGGTCAAAATGGGAGGATAACTTGAGGTCAGGAGTTCGAAACCAACCTGGTCAACATAGCAAAACTCCATCTCTATATGTAAAAAAAAAAAGACTTTCCTCGTACTCCCAGTTAAAACCAATCAGCTCTATGATGATGTCTCACTCCTTCTTGCACACTTATCATAACACCTATAATATTTTGTTGCACTTATTCATATGCAAATTTATGTTGCAGAAATCAGTGGTTTTCAAACTTTAATGTATATAGTTTGCATTAAGACTTATCCGCCTGGTGCAGTAGCTCACACCTGTAATCCTAGCACTTTGGGAAGCCGAGGGGGGCGGATCATGAGGTCAAGAGATTGAGACCAT
>PVKP010028706.1:0-29818 GCA_004027715.1 Plecturocebus donacophilus | reverse complement strand
CAAAGTGAGGGGAAGGAAAACAGTGAAAGCAGGCGGGGGGAGATACAGGGTTCTCCACCCACCAGCCCCACCAACAAGAGCCAAGAGCTCATTCTCTCACCCTCCTGCAACCAGATGCAGCACGCAGCACATTTTCCTGGCCCACCTCAGGAGAGGACTGCTGGCTGTCCCAAGCCTCCTGTCCATCAGCAGGTGGCTTCCTGTGTTACGTCCTCCCCACCTGCCCTCGCGCAGTCTCCACTGGCTTTCTGCTACTGTAGAGCCTTGTGAGGAAGCCACTGGACCATGCCGTGATGGGGACAGACCACTTGCCCACAGCTCCCAGGGCAACTGGAAGGCAGGTCAGAAGGTCGGCCACCCGACAGCTCCATGCTCTGTGCAAAACACTGTTTCCTGGCCCCTGAACACGGTCCTGACCCCTGCTCCATCCTCCCGAACACACACCAAGAAAAGGTGGCTCCAAAGTTGAGATCATTGCTCTCATCCAGGCTTTAGGTATTCAGGGAATCACAGAGGATCACAAGTCCCTGATGTTCCAGGACACGAGGCAAAGTGCAACAATTGTCGGAGAAAGGGCAGACTCTGTGCTGAGCCTGGAAAGTCCACTGGGATGTGGAAAGGCGTGGTAGGTTATGTCGAAGTATTTTGAAAACTCTTCATGTTGTATTACAGGTTTAGAGAGTATCAGAAAACAGCATCAACTCTACTAGTTTTCTAGAGTTGCTCAAGTAATTACTAAAAACTGCCTTCAAACAATAGAAATGGATTCTCTCATAGTTCTGAAGGCTGAAAGTCTAAAGCCACACCGCGGGCAGGGCCGAGCTCCCTGTGAGGGCTCTAGGGGAGGGTCCTTCCTTGCCTCTTCATAGCTGCTGGTGATTGCTGGCAATCCTTGGAGTTTGGGGCTTCTGGAAGCGTCTCTCTGATCTCTGCCACTCTTGTTGCACAGCCTTCTCTGTGTTTGGCTCTGTGTCCAAATCTCCCTCTCCTTTTTTTTTCATAAGGACATAAAGACACCAGCCATATTAGTCAAGGCCCGCTCTCATCCAGGAAGGCTTTATCTAAATTGCAGTGTATTTACAAAAACCCTATTTCTAAATAAGGTCTTATTCACCAGTGCCGGAGTTTACCATCTTTTGGTTCAGATGATTCTCCTGCCTCAGCCTCCCGAGTAGCTGGGATTACAGGCACCCACCCCTACACCCGGCTACTTTTTGTATTTTTAGTAGAGATGGGGTTTCACCATGTTGGCCAGGCTGGTTTTGAACTCCTGACCTCAGGCAATCCGCCCGCCTCAGCCTCCCAATGTGTTGGGGTTACAGGTGTGAGCCACCACGTCCGGCCAACAATAGGAGTATTAATTCGGGAGTGGTTGGAGGTAAACATAGTCTTGTAAAAAAACAATTTCCTAGCAAGAAAGTTCTTATCATCTGACACTGAATGGAAAAGAAAATGCAACAGAGAAAAACCTTTCACTGATGATACTGAATAGAGCATTTAATCTGATTTAAAGTCCTATGTTCTAACTGCTTACTTGGCTAAACAAAGCTCTTTAATACATTAGGTTATATATCCAGCAGCCTTAAAAGTAAGATAAAGAAACTGTACAGCACAGCATCCAAATACATAGTGCTTTTCAGTTTAAGTGATTTCATAATTTCCCTTTAAAGTTAATTCCCTTCTTTGAAGGAGATTCATATTTTTGATTTCAGATTTTCTTTTTTTGAAAGAGGGAGCCTAAATTATTCTGTTTGCACAAGTGGACAGCATTCCTTTAAAAGACCAAAATTGCCAAAGACAGAAGGTGTATTCTGGAAACAATGGCTAGATTTAGCAGGACTTGTAACAGACTGGCCGTGAGGAAGGGAGAGGGGACGAGGTGGGGCGATTCTTTGGGCTCATGGAACGCGGTGCTCCATTGATAATTTGGTGAATAAATGAACCACAGCAGACAGAAGGTAGGTGCTGTTGTCTGAAATGAAGACAGAAGGCATGGACTGGAGCAGGAGTGGGACAGAAGACATGAGCTTTATTTTGGATATTGATCTTGAGGCACTAGAAAGATGACACTGGGAGGTGGAAATGCAAAACCTGGATTTAGCCGTGAGGTTGGGGTGAGGGTACTGGTGTAGGAGGCATCTAGGGGAATAGCAGTTGAAATCATGGGAGCTGAGGCAATGTTTCATAGAGAAGAGAAGTTGGTTGTGCATACATATACACTGGAAATTGTCCACCTTTAAGGGTTAGTGGGTGCGATGGTCTAAATGTATGTGTCCCCTCAAACTTCCAATGTTGAAGCCCAGTGTGATAGTATTAGGAGGTGGGCCCTTTGAGAGGTGATTACATCATAAGGGTGGAGCCCTCATGAATGGGATTCATGCCTTTATATGAAGAGACCATAGAGCCAGGTAGTTCCTTCTGCCACTTGAGGTCACAGCAAGAAGGTGGCTGTTTGTAACCCGCAGGAGGGCCCTCACCAGAACCTAACCATGCCAGCTCCTTGATCTCTGACATTCAGCCTGAGATCAGGCTAGAATAGATTTCTGTTGCTTAGAGTTGCCCAGTCCACGGTAATTTATTATAGCAGCTCAAAGAGATGAAGAAAGTGGGGCAACGAGGGCCGGAGGAGACGAATGAGATGATGGACGCAGTGTAAAGGTTGGTGTCTGAGCTAGACTTTGGTCAGTGGTAGGATGACCAAGCTAAGGCTATCCAAGTCAAGACCAGACACAGCTCTAGTGAAGCACAGGGGCTTGAGGATGGATGCTGCAGGAAGGGCGGGGAGGCCAGGGCTGGCAGAGCAGAAGGTTCTCAGTATCCTGAAGTTCTGCAAGAGTAGAGTTGGAGCTGCAGTTGGTGCCCCAGGCACAGCTCCCCTGGGAGGCATGAATTCCATATCTTGGGGTGATGGTGGTGGGTGGCATGCTGGAAACTGCTGAGAGAAAGGCATCTCGTCAGTCTTGAAAGAAACTTGACCAGCACAGCTTCATGGTTTTAAGAGCCTGGACTCTAGAATCAGAACCATGTTTCAATCCCAGCTCTGCTATGTTGGTGACCTTGGGCAATTTTCTGATGTTAGTTGATGTTCATTTTCCCACCTGTAAAATGGTAAGAAGCTGTGAACTGGCACAGATGATGAGACTTCATATAAAGTGCCTAGTTCAGTGTCCTGGGCACAGTAACTGTCTAATGAATGTTGATTATTCACAACAGCAATAGTAATGGAACAGTTGTGAAGGCAGGAACACCTGCTTTTACAGACACTGTGCTGAGGTGTATTGGTCAGCTTAGATTAGAATAGGATGGGTTCGGGAGCCTCTTGTTTGGCTGAATATTGTTAAGATTACGTGTGTTGCCTGGAACCATGGCAGCTATCTTGTGTCCATGAGGTAACAAGCCTGAAATCCAAGTCAGTGTGCAGAGAGTGTCAAGGCCAGGAGACGGAGTGGGGACTGTGTGTTTGAAGACTGAGTTGAGCTGTTGAACTAAGCCACCTCCTGTTTGGGACCTACTCGTTCAGTGAGATAACAAACCCCTATGCATGACCATCTTAACTAATACAACCTGTGAGAGATGTTCTTCACGGTGGTTCCCACAGCTGGCTTCTCTGAAGAACAAAATGGCATGACATATAGACTCCTCTCTGCCTTTTATACTACTGCGCTATCACCTCTCTTAGTAGGGAGAGACTGTGAGGGTGGAATAAGTTGGTTGTTCGCTAGATCAGAATTATGTGGTCACCACTATGAAGCAATTAAATGCAGATACTCTCTCTCTGTAAAGGGGACACGGGGCTGGAGGTTGGGATTCGAAACATGTGGCCAGTGAGCTCCCACTGTGTTGAGTCCCTCTCCAGTTTCTGTTGATTTTGCCACCTAAATATCCATCTCCCCTGCCCATTTCTCTCCTGCTCCGCTGTCACCACTGCAGTCTTTTACCAGGGCAACAACGATAGCCTCCATTGTCATTGCTAACTCAGGTCTAGCCTTGGCCTCTCTGGTTTCTTCCTCCCACTGCAGCCAGAGTGAGCTGTTAAAAACATACACCCAATCATTCATTCTCTGCTGAAAATCCTTGTCTGTGTTCACCCCTTCAGACTCCAAAGTCGCTCAGGATACAGGTCTAACCCCTCTGTTGGGGGACCACCCCTGGGTGCCCACCTTCCTCTCGGCACCTCTTCCAACAGGTCCAGGACTCTCAGCCACACAGGTCTTTCCTTAGTCATGGTGGTCCCCTAGGCTCAGACTGTTTGCACATGCTGGTCCACCCTTCCAGAAGCCTGTTCCCGTGGGCTTTGCCTGGGTAACCAGCCCTCGGAACTCAGGCATCACTTCCAGGGAGCAGCCTTCCCTGGCCACTCCAGTGGCTCCTCACAGTTGCTCAGTTGTGACTCCTGTGGGCTCCTATTTAATCGCTGTCTGTTTCTCCCACAGAACGTTAAGCCTCATAAGAGCTGGATCTCTGTGTATTCTGTTCATGTCATGTCCTTGGAGGCAGCACAGAACAATTTTGGAATGGATGATTGACACTGCCTGTGCCTGGCAGGTTGGGTGGCTGCATGAGGAAGTAGAGAGAGACCTCTGACATGTTCGTATGCTCATATTGTCTACTAATTCATTAATGTTTAATTTTAAAAATAAATTGAAAAATGTACATACAATGGAATATTATTCAGCTTTAAAAGGGAAGGAAATTCTGCCACAGGTTACAACATGGGTGAACCCCGAGGACATTATGCTAAGTGAAAGAAGCCAGTCACAGAAATACAAATATTGCATAATTCTACGTGTATGAGGAGCCTAGATTTGTCAAATTCATATAGAGAGAATAGAACGGTGGTTGCCAGGGACTGGGAGGAGGGGGATGGGGAGTCAGTGTTTAATGCTCACAGAGTTTCAGAGTAGGAGTGCAAGAAAGTTCTGGAGAAGGATTATGATGATGGCTGCCTGACATTATGGTGGTGTTGCATACCACTGAATTGCACACTTGAAAATGGTTAAAATGGTAAATTTCATGTTATGCATATTTTACCACAATAACAAAATTGGAAAAACTATATAAAACTTTTTTTTGAAGAGCTAGAATGTACACACGTCTACCCAATGTTTGCCAGAGTTCTTTAGCAAGCTAAGGAGAAGAAAAAAAATCACTTTGAGCATTGCAAAAAGAGAGCCTGAGAACTCCCTAAACTGTGTATAGAAAACATTCCAGTGTAGCTGGAGAGAAATGAAAGGAGCAGCTGGATCTGGGAGCAGAAGGACGAACTCAGACCAGTACCACCGTTTGCCCGCAGCATGCTGCAGAGATGGGAAGTTAATACCAACTGACTTCTCCTTATTTAGTATTCATATCTATGCTTAGTTGACTACTTTAAAGTTATAATTATTTATTTTTAGAGATATTGAATAAGCTGCATATAGTTCTCATCCCATGATGTGGGTTTGAACATTCTCAAGCATTCCCTCCATGGACGCAGTGAAGTCTGAAGCAGGGATGTCCCCTTGTTGTGGTTCTGGGCTTACCTCACAATCACAGTCTACTAGAGCCCTCCAATAAAACTGTCGGTGGGGATGGAAGTGCTCTCTAACCTGTGTTATTTAATATGGTAGCCGTCAAACACTTGAGATGTGGCCGGTGAGACCAGGGAACTAAATTCGAAATTGTATTTAAATTTAAGTCTAAACGGCTATATGGCTAGTGGCTAGCATTTTAAACTGCCCAGGTTAGAGTTTAAGTCCAGAGTGAACATGCCAGGTAGTGCCCACCTTCTGGAGCGGGGCTAGAACTCTCCAGAAGGCTCTGACCTGGCTGTTGTCTCTTGCACAGGCCATAGTGATTCCTGGCTCCTTCTTAGAAGTAGATGTTTGACTATGTAGGGTGGGGCCACTGGGCAGGGGCAGCAGAGTCTAGACCAGCCTTTTAAAAATTAGTATCTGCTAGAGAATTAAGCCCTGCACAACATAATGGGAGTGACTTTTTTTCTCAATGTTCCAAGTGCAATACTTAGCAAGGATCATTCCAGGAGTGCAAAGGAAAGGTGAATTGATTCTATTCCATGGATGTCTCCGGACCTCAGGGCTTATTTTTCTCCTGGACCTGCGGTTGAGAAGGACTGATGTAAAGACAGTGCTCTGTAAAGTAAAAATGATGCACTGAATCCAACCTTCTCTTTCCTTCCAAGGACATTTTTCTTGAACCTACAAAAGCACACAGGTGTGAGAATGGAGTGACAACCTATAGTAGACCAGGTCCTCTGATACAGGTCTTGCTCAATGGCTGTTGGTATACAAGGAAAAGTCTTTATTTCATCATCTGAGAAAGCAGTTCTAGCCAACGTCCAAGCCATGACCAACCTTGTTTTCTTCACCATCACCCACATCACCATCACCTACATCACCATCACCCTCTCCTCATCACTGTCTCCAGAACACTAGGAGGGACCTGATTTCCTGGCCAGCCATGCCTGGCCCCACATGTGTGGGTTAAAACAAACAGCCTTTAAGAGCCTGCAAGTACACACAGGTACACAGAACATGGGTCATGCTTGGCACACAAAACCTCTTCTGAGGACTCATATGTTTAAGGCAATACATAGCTTACATTTTTAATAGGATGCAGAAAAGTACAAGCAAGAAAATAAATATATCATTCAGAAAATATAGAAATAGAAATTCAATAAAGGACAGACGAAAAGTTCATCTCTTTCCCTTCCTCTTCAATTTCGTCTTCAAAAAGGCTATTTTGTTTTCTTTCAGAACTTGAAGAAACACATCTATATGTATGTATGTGTGTTCAAGTTCATGCACACACACTCACACACACATAATTTATGGGATGTTCAAAATATACAAGCATGAGGACTGGCTTTTTCACACACTACATTAGGAGATTTTTACTCTCAGCGCACTCAACACCTCTCCCTCTTTGCTCTGGCTGTATAGTATCCATTCTATAATGTTAAGGCTTGAATTGTGTCCCCCACAAAAAGACATATAACTCCAGTACCTCAAAATGTAACCTTACATGTAGATGGTATTTACAAAAGTAATCAAGTAAAAATGAGGTCATTAAGTGGGCCCTCATCCAAAATGGTGTTCTTATTGTGAACAAAATTTCTTTAAAAAGGAATTTGGAAGACAGAGACTTTATTCTAGTAAACAGTTGGCAAGCTAGGAAAACACAGCCTTTGGATGAAACAAAAGTTTATTTCAGAAGACAAAAGGAAAACTCAGGTTTTATAGCAAAAGTTCTTGCCCAGGGTTCCAGTCAGGTCTATTTATACAAATAAAGGATTGAGACTCATTTAGTTCTGATTGGTTGACACAACTGAGTTTTTATTTGGTCAATGCAGCTGAGTGCTGATTGGCCAAGGCCGCTGAGTGCTGATTGATTGGTTATGGTGAAGTCTGAAAGTTTAAAAGATGTGGGTTTTTGGGAGAACATATACAACATGTGTGACCTCTAGTCAGCAAATGGCTGCCTGGCTGTAATTTAAATTTAGGCCCAGTTAGCCACTTGGAATGCATCTTGAAGGATTGGCTTTTTCAGGATCACTTTTGTTCACATGCTAAAAAGGGGAACTTTAGACACATAGAGAGGGAAGTTGATCTGAAAAGGCACAGGGAGAAGATACTTGTCTACAGGCCAAGGAGAAAGGCCTCAGAAGAAAACAACTCTGCCAACACCTTGGTCTCGGATTTCTAGCTCCAGTACTGTGAGACAATAAATCTCTGTTAATAAGTCAACCAGTCTGTGGTACTTTGTTAGTGTGGCCTGAACAGACTAACACATATAGTGCATCATAATTTATTTTACTAATCCCTTTGATGAACAATTTGAATTCAAATGAATACTGTTAATGCATTAGGTAAATGCATTAGGTAACCGGGAAAAAAGTCCATCTAGTGAGGTTTTTTTTGTAGAACAAATAATTCTTTAGGGATTGTGAACACTTATCCATTCATTTTTCAGACTGGATTATTTGCATTTCAACAGTCAAGCTTTCTTAAAGTGAGTCCACCTATAAACTGGATGCCTGTGCAAGTAGACAAAGTATAGTTATGGAGAGTTCATATGTCATAGTGGGGTCATGAGTGAAAGAGAATCAGGTGACATTATTAGGAATCTTTTGGTTGCAAGTGACAGAAACTGCACTTCAACCAGCCTGAGAGAACAAGGAAACTGATTTTAAGGCTCAGTGTCTTGCAGGATCTAGGGATAGCTAGACGTCAGGGCAAACAGACTGGGGGCTCAAACACCCTCAGAACACTCTGTTGCTAAATGTCGTCCTGCCCTTCTCAGGACATTTGATCAATTGTCCTTCTCTTCTGGAGATCAGCTTCCTCTACTTTTGTGGCCTGGCTTTGAGAGAACTCTGATGAGCTCAGCTTGGATCAGGTGGTCATGCCAGGATATACCCTGGTGCATCTTGAGAGAAGAGTCACTATACTGATCTGACAGCAGCCTTGGGCACAATTTGGATGACGGGAGTGGAGTAGCGTGAGTGTAGGTGCTGAGGACTGTCAGTGTAAGGAGGGGGTGATGTTTGAGTGGCCATCACCTACGGTCTTCTCATTGTTTTTGATGAAAATTTCCTGGAAGAAGTAGAATTTCAGCAGTGCCATCATTTGGAGAAAATCTAAGGCTTTGTAGTACCCACCCCAAGGGCTCTGCTCATGCCATCTTCTTGGGCCTTAGAGAAGACTCCCTGATTGGGTAGAGCCAACTTTGACAGGTAGAGGCCACCAAATGCGCCTGTCCCTGCAGCTGTGCCATCTTTCCAGGCAGAAGCAGAAGGCAGCAGACATGACTGCTGAAACAAGGCAGGGCTCTGCCTGCAGGAAAATCCGGGCTGTGGTGGCGGCTCAGCGCCTGCCAAGCAAAATACCAGTTAGAAGATGTCGCTGGCATGCAATTTAAAGGATCGCTTGACTAGTACTTGAGGTTATTTAGAAAAATACCTTTGGTCACATGCTTTCCAGAATGTTATGTACTTGAAATGAATCATCTCTACCCAGCCCAGAGCGATTTAATTACAATCCCCTCCCGTGTTACTTCTTTTAAAACTTGACCTTCTTTTCTGGTTGCAATTCAAATTCGGCAAAATATCAACTTGGTTTTCTTTTTTGGAAGCCGAGGAGGAATCTTTCTATAGCTGAACAGTTTCAGACAGGAAGAAGGGACCGATTTCCACAGTGAGAAGCCTTGCAATACAGCAATGACTGCAGATTACCTTTAATAAATGGGAAAATGTCATTCATCTGTGAGAGTTGTAAGATAATGCATCTCAACATCGTACCCAGCTCATAAACAAAAACAAACATCTAAGGTAAGACAAACAGACCAGGTTTCTAGTGAGAGAATCTGGTGAGATTACGCCAGCCACACACTCCTGATGTGTGTGTCTCTAGGTGAGGGCCACTGTTCATACCCAAGGCTACAGCTTTAGGGGTGATGCCTTTGATGTGAGCTTTGCTTTTCTAAATCTGAGCATCCTTACTGCATTATGTCATTGTATTTGGAGAACCACCCATGCCAAGGGTGTGTCCTCCTAAGTAAGCACCCATAGCAAGGCACCTCTTGCTTGCCTGAGCACTGATGCCTTCAGTGGTTAGAAATGCCTGTCTGCTCTCAGTCCTAAGGTTGCTGCTTCTGCTGGGACCCAGATCCATGGACTCTGGAGTCAAACAAGCCTGCAGTCACGTCTTTGCTCTGTCATTCACCTAAGCTCTCCAAATCTTAGCTTCCTCATTGGTTAAATGGGGATAATAATAATAGTGCCTATGTCACAGAGCTGTTGTGAGGATTAAATGAGATAATCTATGTGTCTGCCGCAAATCAGGAGTTCAATAAATGGCAGTCTGTTCTGTCATAACCACATCACCTCAAACTGCAATCAAGTAAGTCTCCATTAAAGTAGAAAGCGAAGATTTCCAGTCATAAATCACAATAAATAGCATTTTGGACTGATAGAATGCTTTTTACTTTGTAGCGCGATCGTTTCTATTACCTCATTTTATTTTTCTGCAACCCCCATGCCAGCGGCAGGACAAAGATCATTAGCCCAGCCTGTGGATAAAGCAACTGAGGTTCAGACAGCCTGCATTTTTCCATGCCAAGTGCGGAGGGCAGACCCAGCCTGGGATGGTGCCCTGTGAGTGTGTGATTGATGGCACACAGGCCATTGCAGCAGTCTAGGCCACAGGACAGGGTGGTCATCAGGGTGCAGAGTGAAGAAAGCATCCAAAACAGTAAGATGTCAGGACTAGATTTTAAGCTCCTGAAGGCAGGCATTGCAACTTGAATTTTTTCACAAACGTCACAGTTTGTAGCCTGGACTCTGCATATAGTAGACAATATATACTATTTCTGTTCATAACACCATTTCTGCTCATAAACCAGGCCTAAGTTGCTCTGGTCAGCCTTTATGACTGACTTGATTTAAAAGTTATAAATCAACCAAAGGGTTATTCATTTGACACACCAAAATGGGCTGTGCAGATGACTTAATAGAATGGCCTTTGACCCTGAACCTGCAGATGATCAAGAGCCAGGAGAACAGGCCCTGCGGTCAGACTCGGGTGAGCTCATGAGCCTCCTGGGCCTCAGTTTTCTCATCTGTAATAAAGCATCGATAATACTCACCTTGCAAGGCTTTTTGTCTAATTGAGAGAAAGTGGATATGAAGTGGTTGGTGCATGATAGAAACTTAACAATGTTGGTTAGTGTTGTTCCTTTTCAACCTGCTTTTCAGTTTCTGGTAGTCAAATTGTTTCCATCTCTGAATCTGAAGCAAACGTTGCATGATTCATAACATGTTGGACAAGGGTTTTGCTCTCATTTTCTTTATGTTCCAAATTAGTTGTTACATCGGGAGATGTTGACCCTAAGTAACTACATTCGTAGATGTCAGTCAGGTGTTGATCAAAACCCATTGCTATCAAATCAGCTCTCATAAGGTGAGAGTGGGAAAGTGCAAGAACTCGGCCAGGAGTTCTGGAGAATGTTCAACTTGGCCAATTTCCCAGAGAGCCACTGTGGGTTCCTTGGGATCCAGAACCTTCCATCCTTTCCTGGCTTCTGTCCCAGACTCCTACTTCCCCAGGTCTCAACCTTGCTCACTCCCTCCTTTCAAGCATCATGCTTGGGAGGGGACATACACTCACCTGGGAGGGCACTTTCAGCTGTAGGACTTGACGCTGTTGTTTTCTTAGGTATTCAAGATAGGCATGCTTCTCACAACAGCCAAGAGGGGAGTCCCCCCTCAAGTGTCCATCAACAAATGAGTGGGTGGACAAAATGTGGTCTATCCAATATGCCCCATAAAACGGAATATCATTCAAGATTTGTTCACCATTTTAACTATTCTTTTTATTTTATTTTATTGTGAGACAGAGTCTCTCTGTTGCCCAGGCTGGAGTGCAGTGGCATGATCTCGGCTCACTGCAACCTCTGTCTCCTGGGTTCAAGCAATTCTCCTGCCTCAGTCTCCCTAGTTGCTGGGATTACAGGTGCCCTCCACCACGCCAGTTAATTTTCGCATTTTCAGTAGAGATGGGGTTTCACTATGTTAGCTAGGCTGGTCTTGAACTCCTGGCCTCAAGTGATCTGCCCACCTTGGTTTCCCAAAGTGCTTGGATTATAGGCATGAGCCATTGCACCTGGCTAATTTTGTATTTTTAGCAGAGACGGGGTTTCGCCATGTTGGCCAGGCTGGTCTCGAATCTCTGACCTCAAGAGATCCACCCACGTCAGCCTCTCAAAGTGCTGAGATTACAGGCACACCTGGCCTCAGTTCTTTTGGATGCCTACCCAGAAGTGAGATTGTTGGATGATATAATTCCATTTTAATTTTTTGGGGGAGCCGCTGTACTGTTTTCCATCACGGCAGCACCATTTTATACTCTCACCAATACACGAGGGTTCCCATTGCTCCGCGCCTTTGCCAGTGCTAGTTATTTCTTGCCTGTTTTGTTTTGTTTTGATGACAGCCATCTTAATGGGCATGTTTTAGAAGATTCTGAGCAGGAGAATGATGAGACCTGCTTTGCGTTTTTAAAGGCCACTGCGGGGAGAATGAAGTAGGTAGGAGGTCCTCATAATTTACTATCCTAGCCAGAATAATTTTGAGAATGAGGTCTTTATATGTACTTACGGGACAGTGTGACAGGTTATATTGTTCTAGTCACACCAGACTTGTGGTCACTTATGTCTGGGAGGTAAGAGTGGAGCAGCTCTGGAGGCCAGAGAGGAGGCTGTCGCAGGGAGGGGTGAAGGCAGTGAGGAAGGAATGGGTGGGTGCCTCTACAACAGAGGGGTCGAATGCCAGGATTGATTACTCTGGTGAGAGGGGAGCTGGGATGGCAAACAGGGTAGGGAAGCAGGAAACCACTCCCACCCCAAATGAGTGGAAGGAGAAGGTGGGGTCGCTGACTCTGACGCCCCCATGGATCTGTCCTCTGGGAGCTGGAGCCAGGGAGAGGTCTCTGTGCAGCCCCTGCCTCTGACTGTGCCCAAGGTTCCCCACTCTCCTCACCCCCATCTCTTACAATCTGCAATGGCTGAGCTGGGGGCTTGCAGGGCTCAGCCTCTTGCAACAGAAAGGACAGCGAGGAGGGACTGGGGCTGGCCCCATCCAGGCTCAGCACTTGGACAGGGACAGAATCAACAGGTCCAGATGGCTGCGAGTATGAAGGAGGGAGCATAACTGAGAGGGCCAGTGATTCTAGAGACAGCGCTGGGTGAATGGAGTTGCTTTTCCTGGGGTGGGAGGTTGGTGGGAAGAGCAGGGAGAGTTGGTCACAGGAATTCACCCTTCCCTAATCCATTCAGCTGCATGTTCATTTGCGCAGTTTTCTTTTTGAGTTTTTTTACATAATAAAGTGGTAATTAAAAGAATAAAGGAAAGAAGGAAGAAAGGAAGGAAGGAAGGAGGGAAGGAACTGCTGTTTGGATACTGAGAGAGTTGAGCTAACACTTTTCTCTGTGCCCCTGACAGTTTAAAACAAATCAACACTGTAGTTCTCCCTTCTTGGGCAAGAGAGGCCCCAGGCTTTGCTTCAGCAGTGGCTGGGAGCTGGGGACTGCGGAGGGAGAAGGAGAGAAGTGCTTCCTCACCAGGGCTGTGAGACAGTCAAGGAAAGGGTAAAGGGGGCAAAGACAGATCCAGGCAAAGGAGAAGCCGGAATCATTTGGTTCCACAGGAGATGGTGAGGTAGCAGCTGCTGGAACCCTGGCGGCTGGGTGGAGTCAGGCAAGTAGGGGAGGGCAGCTGGCTCTGGGGAGGCCGTCTCAGCAGCAGGCTGGAGTGGGGCAGCCTGCAGGTATTGCCTATGGGCCGTAGAACCAGCGGCTGCAGGCAGTCCTCATTTGGGAAAGGTTTGCTTATTCTTATTACTATTCAGTTTTTAGTAGACACAAGGTCTTACTATGTTTTGCGGGGAGGGGTGGTGTGATCTCGAGATCCTGAGCTCAAGTGATCCTCCCACCTTGGTCTCCCAAAGTATTGGGGTTACTGGTATGAGCCACCATGCCCAGCCTGCTTGTTGTTTTAGAAAATATTTTTCCTGACTTTACATTTTAACTAGAACTTGCCACTCATGTGAAGGTCACTGAGTTACAGCACGGCACAAGACCTTCGTCATCAGTTTTGCAGATTCCAAGAGCACTCAGTTTTACATTGTTTATCGTCTTTTTCATATATCTCTAGCTAAAGCTGAACTTGTATTTTGGACCCCGTATAACCCAGTGCTGAATATGTGGCTGGCCTGTTGATAGACTGAAGATGTATTTTTATCTGTTTTTTAAAAATTTTTTACTTGGGATGATGACATTGGTACTTGAGAAAAATGAAGCTCCCAAGATATGCTTTGCTGGGGAAGCAGGTAAGCCTTTGTGGGAAGCTCTTTTCTAATCCCCTGAAAGCGATCTATTTATACTCTAAAATCCACATTTTAAAGGAAGTGTATCATTATTATAGCTTGCATAACTACAATTATGTCAGAGAACTATTTCTACTGCCCTAGAATCATCTTAACATGTTCTGAGGCCTCCATCCTGACAGGTGGAGTTTGCAAACTGAATTTTCTCTGCATTAGCTGTGCACCAACTTCCCCGTAATTCCTATCAGTGGCCTCTTTGTTCTAGGATTGTGCAAACGGATAACGCAGGGGAGTGATTCTTGCTTACTTTCCCTCTTAATGATTGTGAATGTGGCCTTTCAAGCTCTGAAACTCATTTCCTCTCCTGGCGCTCGTTGCTGGTGAGACAACCACAACCTGGACATCATCAGCTCAGCTCGAGGGGAGGCGGCAGAGAGAGGCGGAGGGGAGCACCTTCTCAGAGATCCATCCTGCCAGGCTGTGTGGGCAGAGGGCAATGCCAACCCCCAGGAAGGGAGGGTTTAGAACACAGGCAGAAATGCAGGAAAGGGCAAACTGGCCCAATGAAACCACTGTCCAAGGAGGAAGGAGTTGATTGAGAGGAAGCAGTTGAGAGGGACAGATTGCTGAAGGCTGAGGTAACCAGGAAAGGAGAGGGCTGACCTAGGGAAAAGATGGGGTGAAAAGCCAAGAGACTCTGTCCATTGGCAGGAGCGGAGGGTGGGAGGTGGTGAGAGAGAAGGCTGGAAAGATCAAGGCAGGTGCAAGCAAGATTGTAGTGAGCCCCATGTTGGATGGAGTTTGTACTGTGTCCCCAGTTAAGTGGTCACCAGACCTCTGGATTTCACAAATCACTGATTTTTTTTTTTTTTTTTTGAGACTAGGTCTTGCTCTGTTGCCCAGACTAGAGTACAGGGCATGATCATAGTTCACTGCAGCCTCCATCTCCTGGGCTCCAGTGATCCTCCTGCCTCAGCCTCCTGAATAGCTGGGACTACAGATGCATGACACCACACTCACCTAATTTTTAATCTTTTGTAGAAACAGGGTCTTGCTATGTTGCCCAGGATCGTTTTGAACTCCTGGCCTCCAGCAATCCTCCCACCTGGACTTTGCAATGTGCTGGGATTGTGGACGTGAGCCACTGTTCATGGGTTGGTTTTTTTTTTTTTTTAGAGAAATAGAGCTAAGGTGGAGAGGAATGAACGTGGCTGCCAACTTAATTTTTCCCTGTGAGACACATAGGAAACTCCCATCAACTATCAGCCTGCTGTCACAAATGAGGGGAAATCTTAACACCCTTCAGAAAAAACACAGGATGAACAAAATGTCAAACTAAAAATCCCTCTGCAGAAGGACACCTGGCAACCTTATATCCCACGTGTGCCCAAGACTCAGAACATCATCTCAGGCTGGTGTGTTACACGGACCAGCTTCGCCAGGGCTGTGGGAGCTGTGGGGCTATGTCTCTAGGTAGGGGTCATAGCCTTGGGTTCCCAGACAGACGGGGGGTCAAATGGGCTGAGCACTGGGTGGGGTTGGGAGACAGCTCGGAGACTGCTCTCTGAACCCTTTTTGCCCCTGAAATCCCATTCTCTAGTGAAGCTACCACCCATGTATACCCTTGTGTACCCCTAGATTGTGGATAGGCTCCAGCTGCTCCCTGGCTTCTGCCTTTTCCCTGTAATCCATCTTCCACATAGCAGGTAGAATGGGCCTTGAAAAAATGCATGGATCAGGTTCCCTACCTGCAAACACCTTCTGTAGCTCTCCAGTGGGCATAGCGTAAAGTTCAGTTCCTGGCCTTGGCCTGAGGCCCCTGGACCAGCATCTGTCTGCAGCTGTGACCTCAAAGGACCTCCCAGCTTGCAGGGATGTCACTGGCTGGAGTAGTTCAGCTCTCTAGGGAGCCACATGCTGGGCCAGTATGTTCTCGGTCGTGCTCCTTCTCTGTCAGGAGCACGTGCCTCCTGCTCTTGGCCCGGTGAACTTCTCATTATCATTAGGACTGGCTGACGCAGAACTCCCACAGAGGGCTCTTCTGAACCCCCCATGCTAACGAGTCCCCTGCTGTCTTCCTCACATCACTGGTGCTCTTCCTTTGTGGCATTTACCATAGTTGGAGTGTTGAAGGTCCCCAAGACCATCCCCGCATTTGAGATCTACTGGAAGAATGCATAGGACTTGGTGTATAGTTGTGTTAACAGCTAAGATTGATGACAGTGACATAGCAAAGATCCACAGCTGGATCACAAGGGAAAAAGAGGCAAAGTCTGGAGAACCCATGGGTGGTTTCCTGATGCTCTCACTCCCAAGGGGGAGTCTCACAATGCATGCTCCTCTGCTAGCAGCGAAAACACAGCAGCACATGTGTGAGGATTCTACCCAGGGGAGCCCAGTAGAGACTCAACACTCAAAGCTTTTCTTGGGGACTGTTATCTAGGCATCTTCTGCCTAGCACATGCCAAAATGTCACACTCCTAGAAGGAAGGCAGTGTTCAGCCTAGACCATATTGTTTGCATAGCCAGGCACAGGGACCTTGCTCGTCAGTTAGCTGTTGACTGTGAGCATGCTAGGAGATGTGCGCAGATGCCTGTCAGGGGCCGCCTGGCAAGCAGGCATGCTTGCTTAGCTTTCCTCTGTCATTTGTAATCAGACCTTTAGCTCTCTGGCTCTTTGGGTACGACCTGTTTCATGTACTAGGCTGCCAGCGGTGGGAGAGCAGAACCCCTGTCTGCAGTGTCCATTATTCCCAGCTTGAGGCACACAGCAGGGCTCTGAGAGCTTAAGAGCAGATGGGTGTCTGCCAGGGTCTGAATCCTTGTCTGCGACTTCTGATCCATGCGACTCTGAACAAACCCCTCTAGGCCTCAGTTTTCTTATCTGTCACAAGAGGATAATAATGGTCCTTCATTACAGAATTGCTGTGATCACTGTGTTGCTATTATTTGTCCAATGGATGCAACCTGAGATATGGGCCTGGACTCAGTTGACAGCTACAGAAATGAAAACCAAAAGTGAATTCTAGAGCTATTTATTAGGGAGAATTGAAAAACACACAAACCAAAAGCTGATTGGTCTTGGAGGTCCAGGAAGGAAGAGAGAGGAGAGCTGAAGTTTTAGGTCTACATGGTTAGAAAAAAATACATCAATAGAAATGCAGTTGTTGAGTTAGGGACAAGGACAGATGTTGATTCATTTTGACCAGTCCACCATAGTCCTCGTTCCTAACCATCAGCTGTCTGGTCATCAATAGACCATGTAGGTTCTTAGTTCTCACTTCTTCTGGAGGAGCAGTCTGCTTTTTGTGAGGAGGCCCTCATGAGCAATGCTCCACCCTGTTGGCTTGTGCTAGAGACCCTGGTCTTTGCCTGCTTTGGCCACTCATCCTTTCTCCTTCCAGGGACATCCACCCTGCCCTGGCCCTGGCTGCTGCAGTGGCCATTTTCTGCTCCATGGGACTCACCTTGATCTTGCTCACTGGATTGGAGTACCTTAGGGCTGGTTGGCCAGAGGACTCTGACCTGTGAGCCTGGCCTGAAAGGATAAGCTGGGCCACGAAGGTTCTTTACACAGGAGTTTGGAATAGGGCTAGTTAGCAGTAAGGTTCCAGTTATAAGGGAGCAGTGGGACCGATGTGGGGGCCAGGGCAAGTCTTTGTGGGACAAAGTTATGAGGAGGCAGAAATGGCCATGTACAGGGTGAGGATATGAAGACAGCCACTAAAAGACCAAGGGAGAGATACCCCTTAGCTCTGCTTTGGGCTTGGATGGTTTCTTGAACCAGCTCCAGTGCACATGCATTTTAGAATTTGAGACAATTTAATCAAGCCACTTAGAGTTTGGCTTCCACACTTATACTTGGATACAGACTCTGTCCCATGCAAGCTATGTGACCTCAGGCAAGCCCTTTAAGCTCTCTGAACTTCAGTTTCCTTAGTTGTGTAATAGGGGGAATAATATTGCCAACTTCATAGGGCTATGGTGAGGCCTAAATGAGACCTGGATTGTAAACGGCTTAGCATAGTTTCTGACATATTGTAAGTGTTTAAAAATGTTAGGCAGCATTATGATACAGTCATGCACAGGACACGTTCTTAGAAATGGGTTGTTAGGTTAATTATTTTTGTGCGAACATCATAGAGTGTACTTACTGAAACCTAGACTGCATAGCCAAATACACACCTAGACCATGAGGTATGGCCTATTGCTCCTCAGTTAACTTGTACAACATGTCACTGTACCAAATATTGTAGGCAACTGTAAGTAAAATCATACCCTGTATAATGATGGTTTGGTCAATGACAGACCACATATATGAAGGTGGTCCCAGAAAAATATGCTGGAGCTGAAAAATCCTATTGCTTAGTGATTTATGTTACAATTGCCTACGGTATTTGGTACAGTAACATGCTGTGCAGGTTTGTGGCTTAGGAGCAATAGGCCATACCACATAGCCTAGGTATGCAGTACGCTGTACCATTCAGATTGTGTAAGTACCCTCTCTGATGTTCACACAACAACAGAATTATCTAATGGTGCATTTCTTGGGATGTATCCCCATTGTTAAGCAGCACATAACTGTATTTGCATATCTAAATATATCTAGAAATATCAGGTATGATGATTAGTACCTGGATGATGAGTAATCTATACACCAAATCTCCGTGACATGAGTTTACCTATATAACAAACCTGCATATGTATCCCTGAACCTAAAAGTTAAAAAAAAAAAAAGAGAAAATGGTACATGATGAAAAAAAATTAAAGAAACATAGAAAAGGCACAGCAAAAATACTGTATGAAAGATAGAATGTGATGGGGAGAATGAACCCAAGCTAGAAAACACTCTTCAGGATATTATCCAGGAGAACTTCCCTAACCTAGCAAGGCAGGCCAACATTCAAATCCAGGAAAGAAAGAGAACACCACAAAGATATTTCTCAAGAAGAGCAACCCCAAGGCACATAATCGTCAGATTCACCAGGGTTGAAATGAAGGAAAAAATGCTAAGTGCAGCCAGAGAGAAAGGTCGGGTTACCCACAAAGGGAAGCCCATCAGACTCACAGCTGATCTCTGGGCAGAAACCCTATAAGCCAGAAGAGAGTGGGGGCCAACATTCAACATCCTTAAAGAAAAGAACTTTCAACCTAGAATTTCATATTCAGCCAAACTAAGCTTCACACATGAAGGAGAAATAAAATCCTTTATGAACAAGCAATTACTCAGAGATTTTGTCACCACCAGGCCTGCCCTACAAGAGCTCCTGAAGGAAGCACTAAAGGTAGAAAGGAACAACCAGTACCAGCCACTTCAAGAACATACCAAATGGTAAAGACCATTGACACAATGAAGAAACTGTGTCAACTAATGGCAAAACAACCAGCTAGCATCAAAATGGCAGGATCAAATGCACACATAATATTAAGCTTAATGTAAATAGGCTAAATGCCTCAATCAAAAGACACAGACTTGAAAATTGGATAAAAAGTCAAGACCCATCGGTGTGCTGAATTCAGGAAACCCATCTCGTGTGCAAAGACACATATAGACTCAAAATATAGGGATGGAGGAAGAATTACCAAGCAAATGGAGAGCAAAAAAAAAGCAGAGGTTGAAATCCTAGTCTCTGACAAAACAGACTTTAAACCAACAAAGATCAAAAGAGTCAAAGAAGGGCATTACATAATGGTAAAAGGATCCAGAAACTGGACCCCTTCCTGACACCTTATACAAAAATTAACTACAGGTGGATTAAAGATTTAAACATAAGAACTAACACCATAAAAGCCCCAGAAGAAAACATATACCCATTCAGGACACAGGCATGGGCAAGGATTTCATGACGAAAACACCAAAAGCAATGGCAGCAAAAGTCAAAATAGATAAATGGGATCTAATTAAACTAAAGAGCTTCTGCACAGCAAAAGAAACAAGCATTATAGTGAAACAGCAACCAACATAATGGGAAACAATTTTTGCAAGCTACCCATCTGACAAAGGGCTAATATCCAGGATCTACAAAGAATTAAAACAAATTTACAAGACAAAAACAACCCCATCAAAAAGTGGGTGAAGGATATGAACAGACACTTTTTAAAAGAAGACATTTATGCGGCCAACAAACATGAAAAAAAGCTCATCATCACTGGTCATTAGAAAAATGCTAATCAAAACCACATTGAGATACCATTTTGTGCCAGTTAGAATGGTGATCATTAAAAAATCTAGAGACAGCAGATGCTGGAGAGGATGTAGAGAAATAGGAATGCTTTTACACTATTGGTGGGAGTGTAAATTAGTTCAATCATTGTGGAAGACAGTGTGACGATTCCTTAAGGATCTAGAAATAGAAATTCCATTTGACCCAGCAATCCCATTCCTGGCTATATACCCAAAGGACTATAAATCATTCTATTATAAAGACACATGTACAGGTATGTTCATTGCAGCACTGTTTACAATAGCAAAGACCTGGAACCAACCCAAATGCCCATCAAGGATAGACTGTATAAAGAAAATGTAGCACATATACACCATGGAATACTATGCAGCTATAAAAAGAGATGAGTTCATGTTCTTTGCTGGGACATGGATGAATCTGGAAACCATCATTCTCAGCAAACTGACACAAGAACCAAAAACCAAACACCACATGTTCTCTCTCATAGGTGGGTGTTGAACAATGAGAACACATGGACACAGGGAGGGGAACATCACACACTGGAGTCCGTTGAGGGGTGGGGGGTTAGGGGAGGGATAGTGGGGGGTGGGGAGATTGGAGAGGAATAACATTGGGAGAAATACCTAATGTAGGTGACAGGGATATGGAGGCAGCAAACCACCATGGCATGTGTATAACTATGTAACAATCCTGCAAGATCTGCACATATACCCCAGAACTTAAAGTATAACTAAAAAAATAAAAGATAGAAAATGGTACATCTGTGTAGGGCAGCTCCACTATAATCTTATGGGAACCCTGTTGTAATATGTGGTTTGTCATTGGCTCAAATATTATGCAAGACAGGGCTATATTTTCATCTCTATTTTGTGGTGGCATTCAGGTGGCTTTCTGTTTCTGACCACAACAAATCGCAACAATGGCATGATGGATGATTCTTTCCTTGTTAGACGGATTCTTATAGGGAAATTATAGTTCTCAGTGCTTCAACTTCCAGGGTTCTTCCATCTTACCTGTGCAGAATGCATACTGGCATTTAACAGTATTTTTCTGACAGCTGACTTCCTCTCTTTCAAAGCATTCAGAATTCAATTTCCATGTTTTATGTGCAGTTAGAATGCTTCCATCAATTTCCACACAGTTCCTTTGGTGAATTTTACAGTTTCTCTCTTAGTCTGACTATACATAAAGGATGGTAACAGTTGGCTAAAGCCTCCCTAACACGGGATTTTTTTGACCAATGGCAGTGTATTAATTCTCACCTTACTACTTATTATGTGTGACAAGTGTCCATGATCTATATACCGTTTAGAAAAATGGAGGCCTTAAGAGAGGAAGCAATGCAAAAGGAATAGCACAGAGTAGGGCCTTCTGAAGCCACAAGGTCTGCAAAATCCATATACTCTTTCCCACTGCCGTGAGCCACCCTCCCCAAGTTAGAGACACCAAGCCTCCTTCATCCATTTGTCAAAGTATCTTTCTGCCTCTAAGATGAACCATTCCATTAAAGTTGTGATGAAAATGACATTTCTTCCCATCACAGAATTTAAACTTATTTTAATGATAGAGCTTTTAAATGCATCCAGTGAAATAAGACTCTGGGGACTTGGAGAAGTGCATTTTCTCTCAGCATATTATGTTCTTATTACAGCTCCTCTCTCAAATCTTTTTATCCGGGGAGTGATGCACTCTGGTTAATAGAATTGAATATCACCTTTTGACAAGCAAAAACATAGTCTTTTATGGGCGAATGCTTACATTAAAAGATTGATTTTTTTCTAATGCCACCTTCTGACTAAAGTGGACCAGCCACTTTCTCTCTCCTGGGCTGTTGCATCTGGCTTCATGGAAGTCTTGGTTACTCCTGTCTCTCCACACTTTCCATTTATCGTCTACTCTCATGAGCTCTCAAAAGCCAAATCTGATGCTATTGTTAAGAGCTGTTGCTGGCTTCTCCCTGATCAGGTTAAAATCTAGCTTCTTTAGCACATCTTGGGAGGTCTTCAGGGCTCTTTTTCCCTCCAGCTACCTTCTCCCTGCCTTTGGCCATGCATCCATCTTGCCAACCACCTTCAACATGCTTCACTCCTGGTTAACTCCAGTCCTCAGTACAACTCTTCTCTTTGTTTATAAACTTTCTGTGGTTCTCTGCCACTCAGGTCAAGGCATTCCTTAAATTGTTCCAACTCTGACACCAACTACTTCTCCCTTTCTCCTGGGTGTATTGTTCACTCCTCTCTCTATAGCACTCATCTTGCTGAGACTGTAGGTCTGGGGACAGAGACATAGTTGACATAGAATCCTGGGCAGGGCTGACCCAAAGCAAAATTATGAAGAAAACCAAATATTGTCCTCAGCTTGTCCTCACCTTTTCTTTATTATACAGTGATTGCTGTTCTTTTTTCCCTTTATTTTACCACTTTATTGAAACATATTTTACATACCATAAATTCATCCCTTTAAAGTGTTCAATTCAATGGATTTGATTATAGTAGACAGATAGTCCCTGACTTATCATGGTTTGACTTACAATATTTTGACTTTACCATGGTGCAAAAAGTGATTCATATTCAGTAGAAATTGTACTTCAAGTACCCATACCACCATGGTGTCTTTCACCTTCAGTACAGTATTCAGTAAATTAGATGAGAATTATATAATGTGGCTCTTTGTCTCTAATAATGATTGTCTTAAGGTCTATTTTATCTGATACTAGTATTGTCACTCCAGCGTTCTCATCTCCCCTTTTACTGTTTTCTATTTTTTTTTACTTCAGCCTAATTGTGCCTTTCAATTTTAAGTGTGTCTCTTATCAACTAGTTGGTTAGCTCAGTTGGTTAGAGCATGGTGCTAAAAAAGTATGTCTTGAGGTCCAAGATGGCCAAATACCAACAGCTCTAGAGTGTAGTTCTCAGCGAGAATGCAGAGTGGGAGTGATCATCGCATTTCCAAATGAATTTTTACTGCCCACAGACCAGGAGATTCTTGGGCAGAAAAGTGCCACGAGTCTCCAGCATGGCTGTTTCAGCTGGTGCAGTGGGTCTCCACACAAAAACTCACACAAATCTGGGTGGCTGTTTCAACTGGCACATGGAATGCCTGGGAGACAGAGTCATCTATTCAACTGAAAAAAAGGGGGCTGAAACAGGGAGCCAGGTGATCTGGCTCAGTGGGTTCCACCCCCACAAAGACCAGCAATCTGAAATGCTCTGGATTGAGAGTTTCACAGCAAGCACAGCTGGACCAGGGACAGTCTGGCTCTGTGGGGGGAAGGGCGTCTGCCACTACTGAGGCAGTCTACCATTACTGAGGCAGTCTGTCATTACCAAGGCAGTCCACCATTACTGAGGCAGACCACTATTACTGAGGCAGTTCTAACTATACCTCTATAAACAAAACCATGAGGAATTTCACAAAGCAGCTAGGCAGAGCCCACGGCAGCTCAGCAACGCCTCTGCTGACAGTCTGTGACAAGGCTACCACCTCACTTGGCAGGGCATCTCTGAAAAAAGGCAGCAGCATATCAGGGATGTATAAATAAAGCTCCACCTTCCTAGGACAGAGCACTGGGGGAAAAAAGGCAGTTATGAGTTCCACTGCAGCAGACTTAAACATACCTGCCCAGCAGCTCTGAATGGAACAACAGAGCTCACAGCTCAGCACTTGCGCTCCTATAAGGGACAGACTGTCTCCTCAAGCAGCTCTCTGACTCCTGTATATCCAAAGAGACACCTCATAAAGGAGAGTTCAGGCTGACATCTGGAGGGTATCCTTCTGAGACAAAGATAACAGAATAAGAAACTGGCAGCAACCCTTATGGTTCTCCAGCCACTGCAGGTGATCCCCAGGCAAGCAGGGTCTGGAGGGGACCTCCAGCAGTCCTCAAGCAGAGGAGCCTGCCTGTTAGAAGAAAACTATAAAATAGAAAGAAATAACTTCATAATCAACAGAAAGGACCAGTGCAAAAGGATGAAAACACCCAGAACCAGAATGCCTCTCCTCCTCCAAGGGATCACAACTCCTCACCAGCAAGGGAACAAGGCTGAATGGAGAATGAGTCTGATGAATTGACTGAAACAGGCTTCAGGAAGTGGGTAATAAAAAACTTCTCTGAGCTAAAAGAACATGTTCTAACCCAATGCAAAGAAACTAAGAACCTTGAAAAAAGGTTTGACGAAATGCTAATGAGAATAAACAGCTTAGAGAAGAATATAAACGAATTGATGGAGCTGGAAAACACAACATGAGAACTTCCTCAAACATACACAAGTTTTAATAGCCGAATCAACCAAGCAGAAGAAAGGACATCAGAGATTGAAGATCAACTCAATGAAATAAAATGAGAAGGCAAGAATAGAGAAAAAGAGGAAAAAGAAATGAACAAAGCCTCCAAGAAATATGGGACGATGTGAAAAGACCTAATCTACGTTTGATAGGTGTACCTGAATGTGGCAGAGAGAATGAATCCAAGCTGGAAAATACTCTTCAGGATATTATCCAGGAGAACTTCCCTAACCTAGCAAGGCAGGCCAATATTCAAGTCCAGGAAATACAGAGAACACCACAAAGATATTTCTCAAGAAGAGCAACCCCAAGGCACATAATCATCAGATTCACCAGGGTTGAAATGAAGGAAAAAGTGCTAAGAGCAGCCAGAGAGAGAGGTTGGGTTAGCCACAAAGGGAAGCCCATCAGACTCACAGCAGATCTTTTGGCAGAAACCCTACAAGCCAGAAGAGAGTGGGGGCCAATACTCACCATCCTTAAAGAAAAGAACTTTCAACCTAGAATTTCATACCCAGCCAAACTAAGCTTCATAAGTGAAGGAGAAATAAAATCCTTTATGAACAAGCAATTTCTCAGAGATTTCATCACCACCAGGCCTGCCTTACAAAAGCTCCTGAAAGAAGCTCTAAACATAGAAAGGAACAACCAGTACCAGCCACTCCAAAAATGTACCAAATGGTAAAGACCATTGACATAATGAAGAAACTACATCAACTAATGGACAAAACAACCAGCTAGCATCAAAATGGCAGGATCAAATTAACATATAACAATATTAACCTTAAATGTAAATGGGCTAAATGCCCCAATCAAAAGACACAGACTTGCAAATTGGATAAAAAGTCAAAATCGATCAGTGTGCTGAATCCAGGAAACCCATCTCATGTGCAAGGATACACATAGGCTCAAAATAAAGGGATGGAGGAAGATTTACTAAGCAAATGGAGAGCAAAAAAAGCAGAAGTTGTAATCCTAGTCTCTGATAAAATAGACTTTAAACCAACAAAGATCAAAAGAGGCAAAGAAGGGCATTACATAATGGTAAAAGGATCAATGCAACAAGAAGACCCAACTATCCTAAATATATATGCACCGAACAAAGGAGCACCCAGATACATAAAGCAAGTTCTTAATGACCTACAAAGAGACTTAGGCTCCCACACAATAATAGTGGGAGACTTTAACACCCCGCTGTCAATATTAGACAGATCAACGAGACAGAACATTAACAAGGATATCCAGGACTTGAACTCAGACATGGACCAAGCAAACCTAATAGACATCTACAGAACTCTCCACCCCAAATCCACAGAATATACATTCTTCTCAGCACCACATCACACTTACTCTAAAATTGACCACACAATTGGAAGTAAATCACTCCTCAGCAAATGCAAAAGAATGGAAATCATAACAGTCTCTCAGACAACAGTGCAATCAAATTAGAACTCAGGATTAAGAAACTAACTCACAACTGCACAACTTCATGGAAACTGAACAACTGGCTCTTGAATGTTGAATGGATAAACAATGAAATGAAAGCAGAAATAAAGATGTTCTTCGAAACCAGTGAGAATGAAGGCACAATGTACCAGAATCTCTGGGACACATTTAAAGCAGTGTCTAGAGGAAAACTTATCACAATAAATGCCCACATGAGAAGCAAGGAAAGATATAAAATCGACACCCTATCATCAAAGTTGAAAGAGCTAGAGGAGCAAGATAAAAAAAAAAAAAACTGAAAAGCTAGCAGAAGACAAGAAATAACTAAGATCAGAGCAGAACTGAAGGAGATGGAGACACAAAAAACTCTTTAAAAAATTAATAAATCCATGAGCTGGTTTTTTGGGAAGATCAATAAAATAGACCACTAGCCAAATTAATAAAAAAGAAAAGAGAGAAGAAACAAATAGATGCAATAAAAAATGATAAAGGGGATGTCACCACAGATTCCACAGAAATACAAACTACCATCAGAGATTACTACAAACAACTCTATGCACATAAACCAGTAAACTTGGAAGAAAAGGATAAATTCCTGGACACTTGCACCCTCCCAAGCCTAAACCAGGAAGAAGCTGAAACCCTGAATATACCAATAACAAGAGCTGAAGTTGAGGCAGCATTTAGTAGCCTACCAACCAAAAAAAGCCCAGGTCCAGATGGGTTCCCAGCTGAATTCTACCAGACATACAAAGAGGAGATGGTACCACTCCTTCTGAAACTATTCCAAAAATCCAAAAAGAGGGAACTTTTCCCAAATCATTTTATGAGACCAACATCATCCTGATACCAAAACCTAGCAGAGACTCAACAAGAAAAGAAAACTTCAGGCCAATGTCCATGATGAACATAGATGTGAAAATCTTCAGTAAAATACTGTCAAACTGATTGCAACAGCACATCAAAAACTTATCCGTCACAATCAAGTAGGCTTCATTCCAGGGATGCAAGGCTGGTTCAACATATGCAAATCTATAAACGTAATCCATCACATAAACAGAACCAAAGACCAAAACCACATGATTATCTCAATAGATGCAGAAAAGGCCTTTGACAAAATTCAACAGCCCTTTATGCTAAAAACTCTCAATAAACTAGGTATCGATGGAATGTATCACAAAATAATAAAAGCTAATTATGACAAACCTACAGCCAATATCATATTGAATGGGCAAAAACTGGAAGCATTCCCTTTGAAATCTGGCACTAGAAAAGGGTGCCCTCTCTCACCACTCCTATTCAGTATAGTATTGGAAGTTCTAGCCAGAGCAATCAGGCAAGAAAAAGAAATAAAGGGCATTCAATAAGGAAAAAAGGAAGTCAAATTGTCTCTATTTGCAGACGACATGATTGTATATTTAGAAGACCCCATCATCTCAGCCCAAAATCTCCTGAAACTAATAAGCAACTTCAGCAAAGTCTCAGGATACAAAATCAATGTGTAGAAATCACAAGCATTCCTATACACCAATAACAGCCAAATCAAGAATGAACTTTCATTTACAATTGCTACAAAGAGAATAAAATACCTAGGAATACAACTAACAAAGGATGTGAAGGACCTCTTCAAGGAGAACTACAAACCACTGCTCAAGGAAATAAGAGAGGACACAAACAGATGGAAAAACATTCCATGCTCATGGTTAGGAAGAATCAATATTGTGAAAATGGCCATACTGCCCAAAGTAATTTATAATTTATAGTAATTTATAGATTCAATGCTATCCCCATCAAGCTACCTGTGACCCTCTTCACAGAACTGGAAAAAAACACCTTAAACTTCATATGGAACCAAAAGAGAGTCTGCAGAGCCAAGTCAATAATAAGCAAAAAGAACAAAGTTGGCGACATCACACTACCTGATTTCAAACTATACTACAAGGCCACAGTAATCAAAACAGCATGGTACTGGTACCAAAACAGTGATATAGACCAATGGAACAGAACAGAGGCCTCAGAAGCAACACTACACATCTACAACCATCTGATCTTTGACAAACCTGACAAAAACAAGCAATGGGGAAAGGATTCCCTATTTAATAAATGGTGTTGGGAAACCTGGCTAGCCATGTGCAGAAAGCAGAAACTGGACCCCTTCCTGACACCTTACACTAAAATTAACTCCAGATGGATTAAAGAATTAAACATAAGACCTGACAGCATAAAAACCCTAGAAGAAAACCTAGGCAAAACCATTCAGGACATAGGCATAGACAAGGACTTCATGACTAAAACACCAAAAGCATTGGCAACAAAAGCCAAAATAGACAAATGAGATCTAATTAAACTCCAGAGCTTCTGCACAGCGAAAGAAACAATCATTAGAGTGAACTGGCAACCAACAGAATGGGAAAAAATTTTTGCAATCTGCCCATCTGACAAAGGGCTACTGTCCAGAATCTACAAAGAACTAAAACAGATTTATAAGAAAAAAAACAAGCCCATTCAACAGTGGGTGAAGGATATGACCAAACCCTTTTCAAAAGAAGACATATATTAGGCCAACAAACATGAAAAATGCTCATCATCACGGGTCATTAGAGAAATGCAAATCAAAACTACATTGAGATACCATCTCATGCCAGTTAGAATGGTGATCATTAAAAAATCGGGAGACAACAGATGCTGGAGAGGATGTGGAGAAATAGGAACACTTTTACACTGTTGGTGGGAGTGTAAATTAGTTCAACCATTGTGGAAGACAGTATGGCGATTCCTCAAGGATCTAGAAATAGAAATTCCTTTTGGTCCAGCCATCCCATTCCTGGGTGTATACCCAAAGGATTATAAATTGTTCTATTATAAAGACACATGCATACATATGTTCATTGTGGCACTGTTCACAATAGCAAAGACCTGGAGCCAACCCAAATGCCTGTCTATGATAGACTGGACAAGGAAAATGTGGCACATATACACTATGGAATGCTATGCAGCCATAAAAAATGATGAGTTCATGTCCTGTCATCTCATGTAGAGACATGGATGAATCTGGAAACCATCATTCTCAGCAAACGACACAAGAACAGAAAATCAAACACTGCATGTTCTCACTCATAGTCGGGTGTTGAACAAGAAGAACACATGGACACAGGGAGGGGAGCATCACACACTGGGGGCTGTTGGAGGGACCAAGGGAGGGACAGTGGTGGGTAGGGATTTGGGGAGGGATAACATGGGGAGAAATGCCAGATATAGGTGACAAGGATGGAGGCAGCAAACCACATTGCCTTGTATGTACCTATGCAACAATCCTGCATGTTCTTCACATGTACCCCAGAACCTAAAGTGCAATAAAAATATATATATTTATATATATATATAGGATCCAACTATATGCTGTTTATGAGACATACTTTATATATATATATGTAAATATAGATAAAGTATGTCTCTTATAAACAGCATATAGTTGGATCCTATTGTTTTATTATTTCTACCAATCTACCTTTTTAAAAGAAGCATTTGCATTTAACATAATTACTGATAAGTAGGATTTACATCTGTAATTTGCTATTTGTTTTGTGGTTGTTAGGCTGGTTTTCAAGGCTATTATGGAGCTGAAAAAGGAAGAATGCGAGTAGGTCAGTAACAAATTATGCTGTTCTTATGAAAATTTAGTAGCTTTTTCCTGAATAAAATGCTTCTTGGATTGTCACAATCCTTTGTTCTAAAATAGTTGATTTTGACTTTTGCCAGTGCTTTACTTGCCTTTATGGATGGGAAGATTTATAGAGATTCTCAGTCTATAGTTTCAGAAGACTAGCCCCTCCCTCCCTTCCTCCCTCTTTCCTTCTTTCCCTCCTTCCCTCTCTCTTTCCTTCCTTCGTTCCTTCCCTCCTTCCTTCCCTCCCTCCCTCCTTCCCTCTTTCTTCCTTTCTTCCTTCCTTCCTTTCTTTCTTTCTTTCTTTCTTTTTCTTTCTTTCTTTCTTTCTTTCTTTCTTTCTTTCTTTCTTTCTTTCT
>PVKP010028705.1:0-29820 GCA_004027715.1 Plecturocebus donacophilus | reverse complement strand
ATTTCATTGAGTTGATCTTCGACCTCTGATATCCTTTCTTCTGCTTGGTCAATTCGGCTGTTGAAACTTGTGCATGCTTCGCAAAGTTCTCGTGTTGTGTTTTTCACCTCCATCAATTCACTTATGTTCTTCTCTAAGTTGTCCATTCTCGTTAACATTTCGTTAAATCTTCTTTCAAGGTTCTTAGTTTCTTTGCATTGGGTTGGAACATGTTCTTTTAGCTCACAGAAGTTTCTTATTACCTACCTTCTGAAGCCTGATTCTGTGAGTTCATCACACTCATCCTCCATGAAGCCTTGTTCTCTTGCTGATGAGGAGCTGCGATCCCTGGTAGGAGGAGAGGCATTCTGATTTCGGGTGTTCTCAGCCTTTTTGCACTGGTTTCTTCCCATTTTTGTGGATTTATCCACCTGTCGTCTTTGTAATTGCTGCCTTTCAGATTGGGTCTCTGAGTGGATGTCTGGCTTGTTGGTGATGAAGTTTTTTCTGTTTCTTAATTTTCCTTCGTGGGGCGCCCCTTCCCCACAGAGCTGGGCCTTCCCGGGTTCAGCCACGCTTGTTCTCAGTCCTCAGCACCTCCAACCGCTGTTCTCCCTGTGGGGATGGGACCAGCCAAGCCCGACTAAAAGGGTATCCAGTCCCGCACACTCCGCACCGAGAAGCACCTCGCTGGCCAAAAGAGTCGTGCTGGCAACCCGTGTGGCTCCCTCGCCGGGAATCTCCCAGTCCACGGGCATCAAATATTCATCTGCAATTGCGACATCCACTCGCTCTCTGCGCTTTCACCGGGAGCTACAATCCTGAGCTGCTGGTACGTGGCCATCTTGGATCTCTCTCCGCCCGGTGATGAAGTTTTTCTGTTTCTTAGTTTTCCTTTGGCAGACGCCCCTTCCCCACAGAGCCGGACCTTCCTGGGTTCTCTGTGCTTGCTGTGAAACTCTCAGTCCTCAGCGCTTCCAATTGCTGTTTTCCTTGTGGGGATGGGACCAGCCGAGCCCGTCCGTCCCGTATACTCCGCACCAGGAAGCGCCACACCGGGAGCCGGCAAAAGAGCCGAGCCAGCCAAAAGAGTTGCGCTGGCGACCCATGTGGCTCCTCTGCCGGGAATCTCCCGGTCTGTGGGCAACAAAACTTTGTCGGAAAGTGCGGCGTCCACTCGTTCTCTGCGCTTTCACTGGGAGCTACATTCCTGAGTTGTTGCTAATCGGCCATCTTGGATCTCTCTCCCTGGGTTAGCATTTCTTACACCCCATCAGAGTAAAGGAGAAAATGGTAGGAAATGCAGCCACGGCTACAGCCTGGCGCCAGATCCTGTAGCACCTTGTCAGATGAAAAAAAAAAATCTAGTGGTGAAGGGTGTTTCAGACAGAAAGGTCAAGGTATGAAAGACACATACACCAGAATACGAATGGTATGTTCAGAACATTTTAAGGAAGTCACCATGACTTTGCTGCATTTTACAAATGGGGAAGTATTCAGAAATAACAAAATGAGGTTGTTCAGGAGGTAGGCTGACTTGAGGCTTCTTTAATTAAGCAGCTTAGGACTTTGAGAGCAATTGGAATAGAGGATGATGTGTCTCATTTGTGTGTTTGTAGGATCACTGTCAGCAGAGTGAGAACCAGTCGAGGTGAGTGCAAGGAAACCAGCAAAGACACTATGTGGCCAAAAAGCCAATGATCAGAACTGCAACAGAAAGGTGACATTAAACAGTGTTAAATAGTATAATCTCATTAACTAAACCACATGGTAAGGTCTTGAAGGGCAAAAACCATAAATCCTGTAGTATCATTGCCTCACAAATAAAATGCAATAAGAAATTATTTGCTTGTAGAAATTAATTTGCTTTAACTTGAAATTTGGATACATCAAAATGAAGATAGAGAAACCCTTATAAAATTAGGGGAAAAAATGTAAGTTTCTGTTTGTATATATACATTAATAGACAAAGAAGATAGTCTAAAATGTTAACAAAGAACACATTGGTCAAGAATTCTGCCCAAATTAGTTCCAATTAATGGTAAAATAATATAATAATTTTTTGTTTCATCTTGGAGTAGAAGAATTCTGACACTTGGCAGTCAGTATTGCCATAATAAATACAATTTTGGTTACTTGCATCAACTATTTTCATAGTAAAAAGATTGGGTAAAGACCTGCTGGTCATTATAATTCATCAAAGAATTCCACGTAACTTGATGACTTTATATAAGGCCTTTCCAACCCCTTAGGCAGAGTAAAAACCATTTGGAAACATTTCATGGAAGAGTAACCCAAACAATTAAGGTGGAATATGGCTAAATGACAGTTTAAAAACACTTAAAAGTCTTAATTGAAATGGAACATGTCTAGGACTGGCTTGAGGTAGTAGAATTACTTAGATTAATGTGAGTAAAATAAGAAATAATAGCATGAAATTAGGTAAATCATGCTGACCCTAGAGTTTGTGGATCATCAAACATACAAACGGCAGTTTTAAAATCACTTTGTCTTTGGAGGGTTTAAGTATACGCATTACTGAAATTTTAGGGGGAAATTTTCTTTAGAATATAAAATAATGGGCATGTTCACATGTTTAAAATTATTTTATCCAGTATGAAATGCAGAAATGCTCATATTATGAAAAGGAGTCTTTTCCTTCAGTAGCTCATCAGTAAGACAAACCAAATCATTGAGATAAGGGTTTGAAGTACTCAGGAAATCAGGTTTTCCTAAAAACCTAGACTCAGAATTATACCTCACGTCATCCATTTCAAAAGAAAGAAATCAAAACTGAACAAGTTTCTGAACAGATGGAATAATAATGAACTCAACATTTAATTTGGGCATTCTCTAATGTTTCTTATTAACTTTGTCCAGTCTCTTCATTTCATTTAGTGATTAGTACATGGGGACTAGATTGATAGATGTCAGAGAACAAAAAAATTAGTCTGAAATAGTTCTCTGTGGAAAGAAATTAGAAATACTATGTTATGGATTTATGGTGAGTTCTTTATAATTAATGCCAATAATATTGTTAGCATTAACAAAAATACTGTGTGTGTGTGTGTGTGTTTCTAAATACATAGTGTAAATAATTATATTCGGATTAATTGTAGACTCATATTTTGAAAAGTTAGCTTAAATCAAGCCCGCATTACCCTCCACCCTGCTTTACAGAAAGCCCAGCAGCCAAAGTCTACCATCCAGGGGATGGGGTGGCAAAAATAAAAACTGCAACTAACGAAGTTTAAAAACTAGACCAGCAAGAAGATTAATGTTCCAGTGCCCAGCGCTACACGTCTGGCAACTGGGCTTCTGACCTCTTCACTCCAACCACAGTAAAATTTCTAAATATTCTGTTCTAACTCCCCAAATGCTTGCTAATTACAAGGCCCTCATATATGTAACAGAGATATCGATTTCTTTTATTTCTTTCATTCTTAAATATGAATAAATCAATAAAACCAGACATTTGAGGAAAGCATGAGGAATGACAGAATAAAGACAATGATTAATCACAAAAAATGACTCTAGAGGAAAAACTAATAGGATTTTTTTTTTTTTTTGAGCCAAATCTCACTCTATTGTCCAAGCTGGAGTGCAGTGGCACAATCTCGGTTCACTGAAACCTCCACCTCCCGGGTTCAAGCCATTCTCCTGCCTCATCCTCCCAAGTAGCTGAGACTACAGGCATGTGCCACCATGCCTGGCTAATTTTTTTCTATTTTTTAGTAAAGACGGAGCTTCACTATGTTGGCCAGGCTGGTCTTGAACTCTTGACCTAGTGATCCACCAGCCTCAGCCTGGCAAAGTGCTGGGATTACAGGCATGAGGCACCATGCCTGACTAAAAGTAATAATAAAAAGAGCAGAAGAGACCTTAAAAGATAATATATATATTTCTGTAAAGAGGGGTGGAGGATAATGCAGGTCTGGTATATATATACCAAACATATATATATATATACACACATATACACACACACACACACACACCAAACATACATACATATATATATATAACTGAAGGGTCTGAGATTTTTTTGACTAGTCTGCCATATTTTTGTGAATGCTGGCAGAGATATGAGACCTCTGGGTCAGAGACACAGGACTGTTTACTACTCACAACAATAGTTCTGGACAGAGTATTAGCACTCTTTTACCAATTCCTTAAGCACCAATCTCCAGAGGATGATTCAAAGAGAGCTAAGTGACACGTGCACATACAATGAGTGATGTTAAGGGAAGGAACAGTAATCTTCAGAAATCTTTATCAGGAGAGGAAAGCTTACCTAATAGTTGCATCTGAGTGAGTCAACACTTTCTTTGTTATACTGGACAGTAAACATAACTGTCCTTCTTCCTAGAGGGAGGAGCTTTATCTTCCAAAGCTTTTTTCTATACAAAATTATTTGAAAAGATAATCTGGACTAAAGAAAGTACATGCGTCTACTCATAAGATATGCAGAAATGGAGGTCTTTTGAAAATTGTCTCTAAGTATATGTAACCTAAGAGAAATGTGAAAAATTATTATATGCAAAAGACTAAGAATGCATGCCAAGTAAGGTAGACAATCAGAAAAGAAAAAAAATTAGAACTTAAAAATATACTCTATTAACTTTAAAAAAATTGTAGAAGTAGTGGAAAATAAAATTTAGGGAACTTTCAAAACAGAGTAATTTTTTTAAAAAAAGAAAGATGTGGTAAATATGAAAGTATAAGAAATATTGAGAATCAAATCTTAGATCAGACATTCAACTAATACAAATTACTGAAACCATAGAGATAACAGAAGTACAAAAGTTATCAACGAAATAATACAAGAAAACTTCTCCAGAGTTTAAGAAAGATGAATGTCTTTCAATTCTCCTACCAAAGAGAAAGAATAAATACTTCCCAGCTGAAATGCATAATAGTACAGTCTCAGATCATTAAGAGATGTGCAGAGGTAAGAATGCCCAAAAGTTTCAGGAAGAAGAAAAGCTATTCAAACAATCATGGGCCGAATTTGAAATATATCAGATCAAATTAAAACAGAAGTCACTGGGCTTCAAAAAATGTAATGGAATGAATATCAACAGAATGAATGGTAATCTGAAAGATAATAGCAAGATGATGTTTCTTATCCCAACAAAAAAGAGGAATTTCATACTTTTGGAAACTATAGATACAGAGAAGTGATGGGAATCCATTAGAACCATCTCCTTGAAATGGCAAAGAAGTTATGACTCTCTTACCATAGAGATGTTCCTTCAGCCATTGATTTGCCTTTATAGTGAACAATATTCACATAGTTAAAATGACATAGACACTGCTTGATGATTTTTAATATTTTAAATCAATTTATAAACAAATAACAAGATCAACTATTACAGTGGCTACCACAAGTAGTAAGAAGCAGTGGAAGGAAAACATGGGAGCTCTCATTTCTTCATCTTTCAAAGTCTAGTGTTGACTGCATAAGAAAAACTTCAAGTGTATTATTAAAAGCCCAGCAATAAACACTGAAGGAATTTAAGCAAGATAAAAATGAGTGGGCGGGAAAGGAGAATAGGAAATCTGCTAATTCTTATCTATTACAGCAGAAACACAATATAATATGATTAGTATTAATGAATCAAGAAAGTACCTAGAGATATGGAAGTAACTACCAGAAGAACTAAAAGGAAAAATAGTTAAAAGTGGTTGCCTCTGGGAAGCAGCACTGGGGATAGGCAAGGCTGCAGTAGGGACCACTCTTTCTCATTATACTTCTGTACTACTACTATTAAAATGCCTACGTGTAACAATACATTAACAGGGTACAATTATTCTTTCTGTTTAAATTTTTTTTAAGAGATGGGGAATCTTAATTATAGCATTTCCCTTATGGTATTGGAATGAGGTCATGTCTTAAAAATCAGATTCATAAAAGCTTAGAATTTTTAAACTCTGTTATATTTTAATATGAATATCATTTTATGGATTTTTGTGGGAGGGATCATTTTATATATTTCAAAAACTGTATGTATACTTTATGATATGAGATCTGTATGCTCTCAGTAGTCAAATACATTTCTTTAGATAGTAATGATAATTTAGAATTTATTTTCCAAAATGAACTTTTGGTTCACTTCCTTTTCTCTAACAGTGAGTATAAGATGCTATTACTTAATCTATTTGCAGATATAATGTTTTAAGTGTTTACTGAGGGAAAAAAAAAGCATGATTTTATACGTCTGCATTT
This sequence comes from Plecturocebus donacophilus, assembly GCA_004027715.1. Taxonomy (NCBI): domain Eukaryota; kingdom Metazoa; phylum Chordata; class Mammalia; order Primates; family Pitheciidae; genus Plecturocebus; species Plecturocebus donacophilus. The sequence goes on along the minus strand of PVKP010028705.1, from coordinate 23,612 downwards.
CTTCCCAATAATATATTATTTATTTATTTATTTTTGAAACTTTATTTCTGCCTACTAGTTCCAGCAACTTTTATAATGGAGATGTTCAGACTAATCCAAAGGGCAATTTACACTTAACCTTTTTTAAAGGAATTCCCTAAGCAGGATGTCTCAGCAGCTCATTTACAATTCTTACTACAGACAACAGGCTACAGCTTGTCTCTAAAATTGGCTTTATGAGTTGTAACCGCAGGAGTAGACAGTAAAGCTTTTGCATTCGTTGCATCTTGGCAAAGGGATTATACCTCAAGCAGCTTTCCCTGGAGTCCAGTCAAATAGAATCAGGGGTGAGGAAATTACTGACCTTTTTCTACTGAGCTGCCATGAACCTCATGCAAAGAAGCCCTTTACTGAAGAAGGGCAAGAAATGACTTGAGTGTCTTTTCCTGATCTATAAAGTAGTCTCTCTCTGTCTCTGTCGATATTTCTTGCATGCTCTTTCTCCCTTGGTCCTATGTGTGTATGTATGATACGGTAGTATTGGCAGAACATGGAGGAGAACAACAGAAAGTCAGGGTATTTCTTAAATGTCTGGTCTGACAAAAATATTGTGGCATTATCCTATAACTACCCCCAATAGACATTTCTACAGCAGCACTCAATCCTCACGTAGGAGCAACGTTGCATATTTCTCAAAGGGATTGCTACTTGGAGTCAAAATGAACTAGAGAAAGCCAGTGAATCTATGAAATCTTGAGGTAATCACAGGCACAAAATAAACATTTAATGGAATAAGGGATAAATGCAGCTGGACATAGTCCTTGGAAACCACAGCAAAGCAAATGTTAAATAAAACATGATACCTTAAGGCATTAGGCCACTGACTGCTATGGATGATTAATGGGGAATTTTTTCAGAGTCAACATTAAAATTTGATCTTAACTTTTAGCATATTTAGGGGTACAAAAATGAAATATAGATTTCTTTTTATCAGGGAAATATTTCAACAAATGTTTTTACTTATTTTATGTAACCTCTTAAAAATCTCTAAACTGTGAATTTTTAATATTTGAAAATTTCATAACAAGAATACTCAGGTCAGACTATAAGCTCAAATATCATATAGATATTTCACATTCTCCTTTTTAGAAGAAAAAATTCCTAGTAATCCTAATATTTGATGTATATGTATTATATATGTATTATATCTCCTATATAAAACCTAACTATCTCTATATAAATGTTAAAGACTTCATTACCTTGTTTAAACTGTAAAGAGGTTATTCTAAATTACTTTATTTCTCAAGTTCTAGGAAATTTGAAACAGGAAAAGAGTTTTCAAATGATAACACCATAGAAAAAGCTATTGCTTGTATTTGTGTATCAGAGTCACTGACTCAATAGTAGGTAGTCACTAAACATGTTATTTTCAAATATATTTTAAATGTGTAAGAATTTTTCTTTTAATGCTCAGTATAGCTAAGATGATGATTTGTGCAGGTTAATATGTATTCCTTGAACTAAGTTGTGTCAATATTAATCTTTTCAAGGCATCGGCATTATTTAAAAAATGATAACATAGAGAATAGAAATAAAAATTATACAGAAAAGCACATTAATTTTATGATCTCTTTTATAGATAAATGAAGGCTTAGAGAAAATTTTAAGTCATACGCTCTCTTGTGTCTATTAAAATTACATCATTTTGGTGGCATAATGGGGCTAATCTGTGGATCTATTTCCTGTTGCCTTTATGGAGCCTTCTTTCATCTATTCAACGTGTCTTGAGTTATTCAACTGTTCTTCCTTCTTTTGTCATGGGGAGTGTATGTGTATTTGTGTGTATATGAAACAAAGTCTTACTTGGTTAAAGTTTCTTTCATGGTGACCCAAATTTCGTATATAAACTATTTCAAACATCTGTGTTTTAACATTACACAATAGATGCTTTTGAGTATTTCACACTGACATATTCAAACTGCTGTTCTCACACAGAGTGAGTCTTTGCCATTTCACACATAATGTTTTGAGGCTATCACGTCCTTGGGGAACTTGCCAGTCACAAATCCCTCACCTGTGGGGCAAGAGATTTGGGTGGCGAAAGAGAGAGACCTTTCTCAACTCCTTTCCAGGTTCCTAGCCAGTCCAACAGCCAGTTTAAATGATTGCAGGCTGCCTAAAAACCCTACAGAGTTGGGAGAGAGAAGATGTCCAACCCAACCCCTATATTCACTTCAGTAGGAGTGGCATCAGGTTCACGGGCAGAAAAAGAGACCCAGAGCCAACAAAGGAGAAATGGAGTTTTCTTAGGAGGAAATTCATAATCAGCATGGTTTGTGGCAGCAGACTAGGCAGGAGAACCATCCACTTGTTTTAAAAGAAAAGAAAAACCATGCAGCTCATATAGCATTTTCACTTATCATCCTCCCCCTCACAACCTCCACCTGATAACCTTCCCTTAACCCAAAACAAAGAACTCCATCTCTAGGCAGTCCACATTCCTGGATGGACCAGGGCTCAGGTGTTCCTTATAGAGAAGGAGCGATTCTCTGACTTGGCCACTCCTGGGCTCTTTAGCTCAGAATTCCTCTGAACACACATTCAGGTGTGTCTGCCAAGTGAGGTCCATGGCAGGATGTTCTTAGTTATCACCGTCAGGTGTGCCTGCCACTCTCCAGGCGCTTCAATCCTGTTCGCTATTTATCATTCTCAATGAAGACAGGTGAAAGTTCTGGTCTGTGCCCTCCTGAAGAGGGTGTTAACCTTCAGGAAAAGTTGAAAGTTGATGACTGTGAAAGTTGGTGACTGTATAATAGTTTCTGTCCCTTAAATTTTATAAGGATATTAACTTTTATATATTAGACATTTATATATTGGATTTTCAGACCGCTGTTCTGAGGGCATTACTTGAAAAAGTAGAGAACTGCTTATATAGCTATTCCTAAATTTGAAGACGGGTCACCCTTTTCTACCCAGTGTTTCCCTGTCTCGTGTCTGTGTCAAAGGGAGAGACCAGGTGGAGGTAATTGAATCATGGCTGCAGGTCCCCCGTGCTGTTCTCGTGTTAGTGAATGAGTCCTCGTGAGAGCTGATGGCTTTATAAGGAGCTCTTCCCACTTTCGCAGCCTTTCACCTCCTTGTCTTCTGAGAAGATGCATGCTTCCTCTTCACCTTCCACCGTGATTGTAAGTTTCATACGGCTCTTTATCCTTGCTGAGCTACGAGTCAGTTAATCCTCTTTCCTTTATAAATTACCCAGTCTTGGGCAGCTTTAGAGCAGTATGAAAATGGGCTAATACTCGCCAGTGACATGAGTAACCTCGTTTTAATGTTACCAATCCCCACCCTGCCGAAAATTCACACTCAGACTAGTGTAACCAATCCTCACTCACTTCTTATGAAGGTGTTGCCAAAGTCAAAAGCAGCCAAAGTCTCCAGGAATCCTTGCACCAGGCATCTTTTTGCTTTAAAAGTAATCATAATACGATGAAAACCCCACTTCCTAGTTTCTAAAAAGTGATGATACATCCTTCTGCTTACCCATGGAGATACCATATCCCTTTATTGATATCAGAACATACCAGTCTATTCTTTCAGTTTATCTATGTGTCAGATACCAACAGAGGAAGAATATTTCATGAGGTTCTTTTAGAAATATAAGAGAAAAATATACTTAGTAAGACAAGGCTGTATTGCATAATTTATGCCAGGGAGGAGGAGAAGTTAGCTTAAACAGATGCCTCAGAAACTTACCCCATGGAATTTAACTATGCCACACAGAGCTACTTGGGAACCCATTACTACCCCCTTTTCCCCTCTCCAGGAGACACATTCCATAATCAAATAGCCCTTCTAACAGAAACCTCTTGAAAACCCCTTTAAGTAATGATCACATCTGTTCTTCTGATCAGTTAAATTTGAACACTAACCACTATTTTCTGCCTTCTCATGAAGCTAAACCATCTACATCATCTTGTGCCAAAAAACAAGAAATAATGCCAGAGTAATAAATTTGCTAAATTTATTAAAACCTCCAATTTTACACGGGGAAAAATCATTCATTCTTCGTAACATTTGAGGCCAAAAAGGTTTGTATGATTCAGTCCCTCATTACTGGGCAGTTGTCCAGGTGTGAGCACTGCTGAAGCTTTTTAAAAAATTCTCTTTTCAATTCAATTTTAATGGAACAAACTGCCAGAGATGTGCCAGGAAAATTGTTCCTTAACATTTGCCTGCAGGATCCTGACCCCTACTGTCTTTACCAGGCTGATAACTTCTGGGCAGCCGAATAAGCTGGTATTCATGAACTCTCTTAGCAGATTCACTGCTGGAGGGGAGGGCGTAGTGATGCTGTCTGGGAACTGCCTCTGGTGACTGCTATTAGCTCGTGAATTATTCCAAGTACATTAAGAGAAACTAATGACGCCTTTGTTAGCTAATGTGTTTTACCTGCAAAAGTAACAGTTGCGTTCTCAATAGATTTGGGCAGACAGGGAAAAACAAGCTGTTGCTCTCCCTAATTTCTTTATGCTATTTATATAATTTGGTTAGCATTCTCCCTGGAAAATGCTTCTGAGACAAGGTAAGTTAGCAGATTTCAGTCACTTGCTTTTCGTATGCCCTCACTGAGCTGTAGAAATCTCATGCTCTGGTTCCCTTCCTACTTTTTATGAACAAGACTGTCTTTCAGGAAATACAGGCACCTTTATAAAATGAAGAGTAAGGGAGTGGGACACTTTTGTTATTGACATAAAATTGATCACACGGTTAATCTGTTTGTGTGATGATAAAAGAATTCAGTAATTTTTTCCCTTCAAGGCATTTTAGCATGTTGTATTTCGGGTATTTTCAGGCTGCAGGTATGGTAATAAGTGTCATCCACATTTGCTTATGAAGCTTTCACTTGTTTAAAACTCTTAGCATTTCTCTCCTTTCCCTAATTTCATGTTGAGCACTTGAGTTAAACTTTTCGCATAGAAGCTATGTCAATATTTTAAAAATCTGAATACAGGCAATTCACTAAAAACCTAGCTATGCCCTGGCCTTTTTGCCATGTTTTTCATAGGATAACTCTTAGGGATTTCTACTGCAAGCAGCATTTTGAGAATCTCCTGGGTAGTTTATTTTTGAGCAAGGAGGTGGAAAGATAGTGAAATTCAGAATGCCATGGTGTCCTTACTCTTCTGTCTTTGAATTGTGTTGCCACTACGTATTACAAACTTCATTAAACCTCTTAAAATCAGCCCTCTTTCCCCTCAGTGGTCTGAGTATGGTCTTCTTTTCTGAAAGCTCACTCCGTTACGATGCAATGTTAGCTTCTTTCTTGAAATCTGTCCCCTACCATTACTACTCCTTGTCATGGGGATGAAATGACTCCATCTGTTTTACCAGCCCTTTCTGAGACTTTTTAATTTAAATGATTGACTTCTAGTTCCTGAATTATCTGCAAAAGAAGTGAGGAGTACCTTGGGATGTGTCCCTTTTCACCTCTTTTACCCTCAGTCATAATTACCTGAGGTCCACAGTGGATTGAGTTGCAGAAATCACAAGATCTTGTACAGCTCTATTTATATGTTGCTCTAATACAAACGAACTTGCTTGACTTATCTGCCCCTTTCTCCAGAGAAGATGAAAACTGGAGGGGGTTAATTATTTTCTACCCTAGGTTTGGGTTAAGGAAGATGAGGCATTTCTCATTTCTAGCAATAGGCACAGATTTTCAACCTGTCATTTTCTCTTGTCAGCCAAGCACACACAATATGCAGTCAGCAGTGGGAGGTAACGGGGTTCTGGGAATAAGAGCTATCTGCCTTATCTGGTCTTGAGTAGTGGAAGCACCATGGCGTCTCATTAAAAGGTCTTCTCCTCTCCTTCGGGTTTCTTCCAAGAGTGTGGAGGCAGATTGGCTATATGAGCATTGCTCTTCTGGTCGTGGTCCCTGTAAACAGATTTTTAACTTGATATACATGTGCAGTGTTTCTCTGATAGTTGTCATTTCCAGAGTGGTTGCAGCTGCTCCCAATGCTGCTACAAAATACCTTTTAACAAAGAATACTGCTGCTTCCCTGCTGTAAGCAAGTGTGGATGGATGTGTGATTCATCAGCTGTACTCTGACACTGCAGAAATAGAGTGAAAAGTGAATGCTGCTTCTCCTTGATTCCATTATGGGCTGCTGCACCAACTCACAGCTGGAAACAAATTAAAGTAGTTTTTCTGATACCACAATGAAAGTGGTTTCCAAGTGAAGATCCTATTCAAATTATTCAGGATGTTTTCCCTTTTAGGAGTGTGTGTCTTTATTTGCTAAATTAGATTGGTTTGCATTTAAATGTTGATAACAAAGCGCGTTCTTGTATTATGCAAGCTTGGCCAATGTGATGTGTTTGGGACACAACTGGCAGTTTATGTTTCAGTCTTTCAAGTTACAAGAGCATTTAAAAATCATGATAATCCATTCATTTTAATCCTTATTATCCTTATTTTAAAGTCTTAAGTTTAACATAGTCTCTTTTGTGCCTCTGTACGCATGTCTTTTCTCAAATACTGCTTTCCTTTTCTATGTCAAATTTCTATTTCTAACTTTGAAAATTATCTTTGATTCTTTTACCACATATGCTTGAAACACAATCAGAGAAGACAACCACTTATTCCCTAGAGAACTAAAGGCCTTTCCATCTGATGCATATTTCTGGGGTCTGTTTTCTTCCCTCTTTAAATTAGAATGAAACTCAAATCAGCCCCAACGTAAGAGGAATATTGCCTTTGGTTTCTTATATTGGCTTAAGCATTTTACAGGCATTTGGCAACACAAAACACAAACTGTGAACATCATAAGTCCTCTAGAGCTATCATATGTTTGTCCTTTTTGCTAATGGTTTTAATTTTTGTTCTTTCGAAAACAAGCATGGCTTGCGTAAGAGAATGCAGAAACTATTGAGGAAAAAGTTTGCCTCTTTTTCCCTCAGTAAAATTAATGAAAGCAAACCTGCTAGAAAGGCACATTAGACATCTGTTGAGGCATCAGTTATAGTCCACTGCTTCCCTGTCTTCCACCCTCATACACAGATATGTCCCTCATGGACTTGGACTTGAATGCTGAGAATCAACCTGGTTTATCATTCTCAGCTGTTTCTTACTGGATGTGTAGGATGCTGAATTATGAGTTAAGAGCAATTAATCACAAAATATGCACTCTGGGATATTGAATATTTTGAGTTAAAGACTCTTGAGAAATAGCAGCTGGAAGAAGAGCACTCTGACTTACCTTTGATTTCTTAAAAGGTGGGAGATGAAATTCTCACATGAAAGATGTCATTCCTACAGGAGAAAAAGTATCATTTTCATCAAGGATGGGCTGAGACCAAGGCAGGTCTTGACAAACAGATTTGTTAGATAAACCCTTGCCTTCCTAGCCACTTCTCACTCAATTAGCTACCCTAGCCCAAGCCGCTTACCCTATCCCATTTTTACAATGTACCATATTCTGTCTAATGCAGTATAGAAATGTTTAATTCTAAGGATGTCTTTGGGTAATTTTGGGGTGTTTTTTTTTTTTTTGAGACTGAGTCTCTGTCACCAGTCTGGAGTGCAGTGGTGTAATCTTGGCTTGCTACAACTTCCACTTCCTGGGTTCAAGGGATTCTCCTGCCTCAGCCTCCCAAGTAACTGGGACTGCAGGTGCACACCACCACACCCAGCAAATTTTTGTATTTTTATTAGAGATGGGGTTTTACCATGTTGGCCAGAATGGTCTTGATCTCTTGACCTCACCTCGACCTCTCAAAATGCTGGAATTACAGGCATAGTGATTTTCTTATGAAGGCTCCCCTACCATTCAAATTTGTGTTATATAAATTTGTGTATGTGTATATTTTTTGTGTATATTTGTATATTCTTCTGTTATCGTCTTATGTCAGTTTAATTTTCAGACCCAGTTGTGTATGTTGGGGGGGCAGTCTTTAAGAGTAGAGGTAAAATTTTTTCCCTCCTACATGATGCATATGGCAAGCTTTATGTATTATGTAAGTGCTTTAACTGATTCATAGACACAGATACTGAGCTCTTACTTTAGAGGAATCTTGCCAGGGTTGAAAATTTGCTGAAGGTTCTGGACTTCCCATGTACCATTTAACTCATTTCTGTAGTTCTCAGAACAACTTTGTTCCCCCATTCCAGGCACACTCCATAGGGATGCAATTTCTAAACAATAATATTGGTCAAGGGATGGAAATATAAACTGTAAGTCATCATAGATTTGGGTTTCAAATATCTCATAGTTAAATCTTCATTTTCTAAGAATGGCACAAAGGATACATAATTGATAGTGCTATGGTTTCTATTAACTCCAAAAGCATTTTAGTTTTTGATTAAGGTAACATGTAGACTGAAAATTTTATCTTTTACATTGATTTTACTTCTCAAATTGGGAATATTTTATTAGCCTCTTTAACCATATGTTACATCATGTAGTACATTAGGGGAATGATAGGTAACCAGGTCTGGAGTTCACATCTCATTCCTGGGCTCCAGATTCAATCAGGGCTGTGTCTAAAACTCTCACATCATGGTTGATCAGTGACCCAATGAAATGAGTTGTGGAAAACATTTCTGTTCAGAGGAGTTGTGTGTATAATCCATGATGTGAATGATTACACGTAGTATCCTTGCTGGCAGTGGCAGATAGGAGGTCAGGAATTAATTGTCCATGGAGATTTAACTACCCATGTCTCCAAAGGCACTCCTTGTAGGGCAAGTATGAAGTGCAGTGGTGGAAAACACTAGGAACATCCTTCACCATTGCCTCTCTGCCTATTGTAGAAGTAAGTAGATGCACTTTATGAATCTCAGCTTTATATTTTATGGTGGCTTTTTTTTCTCACAATGTTGTGAAAATATGTGTTTACAAAATAGTGACTAAAACACACAATTTATTTACATTAAGTGATCATAGGCTTGCACTTTACCTAATACATCTGTTCACCTCTTATATTACCTATTGAATGGAAAGGTGGTTGAAAGATAAAACTACTCTCCATTAAAAATAGTTATGTCTTATCATTCATAGGTTACTTAAAATGCATTTGATATTGTTTACTTTTTAAGTGCCTTTTAAGTATAGTTTTAACTAATATAGTTTATCTCACAATTTTAAATGGTGGGTATTACAAATAGAAAACCATGACAACTAGAATCAATAAAAACCTCATTAGGTCTGTACAAGTAAGTTGAATCTAACAAGGTAAGATTTAGAGTGGGTAAAAGTGGTGTTGCTGCATATAAAAAAAGCTGCAACATGCAGAAATATGAAGTGACAAAATTATGTGCTACATTTCCTCTTTCTCACCTACATTTTCAGTAGACAGAAGTCAGATTTCTGGTCCACTATCTTACTAAGCACTCTTGGCTTTGAGATTGTGGTAGCACATGAATCAGACAAAGTTCTTCCCTCAGGGTCTAGTATCCTAATGAAAGGCCGATATTAAACTTGTTTGCAAATACATAAAACAATTTCAGATAGTGTCAAGTGCCATGCGTAAAATATAGTTGGGCAATGTACTGGATTGGCTGGGGTAAGGGCAGGTGGCTGCTTCATCATGGATGGTAGGAGAAGGCAACTCTGAAATGTACCGTTTGAACTGAGACCTGAATGATAAGATGTGAGAAAAATGTGAGAAAGGTAGCATTAGAAAGAGACATGCAACAGCTTTGACATAGGAACAGCCTAGGTGTTTACAGAAAGGAAGAAGACATGGCTGGAAAATATGGAGCAAGGGAAGGAATGAAAAAGATGATACCAGAGAAACAGGGTCCATCTCAGGCACCAACAGAGAAGCAATGTTTGAATACATTCTGTGCATGTGGTTACCATGTGAGTCCTTATTCCTTCTATCACAGCTGGCCTGTGTAAAATGGCACAAGTCTGGGAGTGAGGATCCTGTAGGGATGGGAGAGGGCCCTGCTGCCAAAGGCATTGTGCTGCTGGAAATGTCATTTACCATTTTGGGCTTACAACTGTAATATAAAAAAGTCAAATGTTTTATCAGCCTCATTAAATTAAAAAAAAAAATCCCCTCTATTTTGTACATTTCCAAGACCATCACAAAGTTTTAGGAGAGATTTGAAGACTGGAAGATCTTTCAGTATTCTCCCTCCCATGACACGATGGCAAAATTTAATTTTATGGACCTTTCAGAGGGAAGGGTAAGGCTTAGATTGGTTCATGGCCTTTCATTCATCAAAGGAACTGATACTGATACACAAGGGAACACGAAGTAGCCAATGACCTTTTCAAAAGATAATACATTTATTTATTTTTTAATTTTTTATTCCTCTGCACTGTAGGTTTTCATCTTTTCAAAGGTTAATACAGTTTTATCTCCCTCTTGCCCACAAGCTATTTAGTAGTAAAGAAGTAACCTCTAAGCCAACTTTTAAAATAGTCTCAAATGTGCCTAATTATCTCAAAAATAAATAATTTAACTCATGTAACTACCTGAAAGCAAATATTTCATTTAAGAGCTTATTGCAGCAAACCATAAAATTAAAAACAAAAATGACAATTGGAGGTAGAATTCTCAAAGGACTGAGAATCATTTTATTGCTATGAAGATAAATTGATGTGTATTTACAACTTGCTGAGCAAAATAGTTATTAAAATATCAGAATTTTATGTCTCACTATTTCTATGTTCCTAATCACCAATTAGTATAGTGAAATAATTTGTGAATTTTTATACGAAGCTATTGATTGGCTTTTCTACACACAAAGACATTTATTTTAAAGTCGTTCAATGCTTTATCTTTTGTCATGAGTCTTGATTTTACCATGTTACCTAGGATATTAACGTAACAGTGTCAAAAGAGATTGAAGCCAAGAAAAATTACCTGAGGGCATTTTTGTTTTGTACTTAAATTTTATTTTGTCATTTGTTCTTATTAGCAATCATTAAGCAATTTAATAATTATAAGCTCCATTAACATTTTAATGAGTCTAGTGGCCATTGCTAAGTGTAATTAAATTAGTTTTATTGCATGATATTTTGAAGCTGTGATTAAATTAAGTTTTACTGTGCTTAGAAGAATAAACCTATAGAGATTGCTATTCACCAAACATCTATTAACTTATAAGATACTGATAAAATAGACATTAATGGAGACAGGAGAAAAATATAATTCCCTATTGAGTCTATTCACGAGATAAAACTTTAATCATTCAGTTTGGAATCAATCTAATAATGACAGCGCAATTTTACTTAAAAGTGTTTTTCAGGTGGAGGGAAAAGAGAAGAAAGAATGGGTTATTTTGGCAATGTTCTGCTCCTCCCCTACTTCTTGCAGGTATAACTGACAGAGATGAGACTAGGGGAAGACTGACAAGCTAATGATTTGGGAGCAGATACATGTAAACTGATATTAAATGTTTTGGTACCAAATAAAATCTCATCAACTTGGACACTTATTTTAGAAATGAAAATGTCGTGGTTTATTTAACAAGTGCTTATGTAAACAAAAATTAAGCATACTGAAAATGAAAGCCAATGGTAATTTTCATGTTTTGGTATTTCTTGGTGGTGTTGGTGTTTTATACCGTAAACCAGTTTGAAACCTCTTTCTTGCTATCACTTAACGTTCCTCCTTAGAAGCTTTTGATTGTACATGAATTGGAAGATGATCATATATTACGTATTCCTTGTGCCAGTCTTTGGTCTTGAATGAATTTGGAGATTTGAATCTTTATTGCTACTGCTGTTACATGATAAATTCTGAAATGCTCTCAAGAGTAAAATGAGATAGTCTTATTTTCTGATGAATTGCCTTACATAGAATGCAATTAAGCATTTTACAGGATAGTAATTTGTATAGTATGTACAGCACATGTTTACTTATGGGAATTATGTGATTTTGCTATAATTATTAGATTCTATTGATTGTATTCCATTATGTTAATGTTTCCAAAATAAGCATATCAAGCCATTTTATATCATATAATATTTCAGAAGCCTTGGGGATATTAAACATTTTTTGAATGCCATGAAAACATTATATCACTAAATTTATACTGTACATTTTATTCCTCTTTTTATAACAAAGTTATGTGGATATAAAATACGAACTTAAGAATAAGGAGAAAGATATTAAATACTATTATCATTACCATCATATATAGCAATGATGAAAAATGAAAAATTAACCTCTATCAAACATTCAATGTTGAACTAATATTCATTTTTAAATCTGTACTGATAAATTTTTAGAAAGTCTTAACCATAGCTTAAATAAATTTATAAACAATCAATATATAACCCCACATTTTTCTTAACATGTCTGGAGTAGAAACAAAACATTATCACATAAAGGTCACTAACAAGAGACTTTTATGTTCTTTCTACTAAAAATTTTAAATTTCCCATTGGAGAATTCAGTAATTAATCATGTTCCATGTGAGTGGGGAGTTTACTTTGGCTCTTACCATCACTAGGACTCACTTCAGTCCATTTGTCATTATCTTCTCTCCCTAGATAATCTTAGTCATTTCAATTGCTTTGAAAAGTTCTTAGGGAAAAATTAATAAATTCTACACTAGGTTGACAATATCTACACTTGTCCACATAACTACTTTACTTGAGTATCTCTCGGACATTTCAAACTTAACTTGCTTTGACTCTTTCCCCTCTCTTGTAAGGAATGTGACCATCTGTGAAGTGGTTTCTTAAACCAGGAATCTTGGTGTCATACTGATTCCTTCCATTCCCTCAATTCCCATAAGCAGTCAATCATGGTATTTTGTGATTTGATGTTCAATATTTGTCTCAAATGTATGGTCTCTTGGCATCTCTACCATCTGAGTCCAAGCCGCCATGATCTCGTGTCTGTGCTTCAGCAGAGGTTCCCTCATTCATCCTCCTATTGCAGGTTTCCATTATCTACTCGACTAAAGGTACCATCCAACTCTTAAACACATTGATCTTGATGTATTTAATCTCTAATTCATTCTCCCGCAGTGTCTTCCTATTGCAAATAGAATAAAATAATCCAACAAAATGTTAAGTTTCTCTTCCTTCTCCATATTATAAGCTCCAAGAGGGCAGAAACTTCATCTCCAAGCTTACCACTGAATCCTCGGTGCCCTCCTTGGTGTCTGATAGTCCGTATGAATTCTCTGATCTCCCTTTGCCTGTTTGTAAGACTAGCTGATTTTCATTCTGAAGGTCTGTTTTCAGACAGGCATTCGCTGATAATCCTCTTTAGAGTAGCCTTCCCTCCATAAACTATGTACCCTCTCACAGTACAGTTTGAATTTCATCACATGCAGGTTGGTCACACTCCAAAATTATCTGTTTTCTCCACTAAAATGGATACTGAGAGAGATCCGGGACTGTATTCATTTTGATCAGCCTGGTATTCTTGGTATCTACCTGTACCTGACAAATAGTTGGCATGTGAGAAATACTGTTAAGTGAATGGCTAATCAGCAGAGGCTTCAATATTTTTAAAAATTTTTATTTCATGTATAAACCATCTCAACTGATGGGACATGGTTGTGTTTCCTATGTAAAAATTATTTTCCTCCCTCTAAAAAAATTGACCTTTTCAAGTTGTTCAAAAGCAACTTTCTAGATCTCATCTTTTGATGCAGTCTTAAAATGCTCATATTTTAAATCCTTAGAGCTCACATTTTAGAGTAACAATAGTTGATAGTTTATGTTAAATGTGTCCTATTTGAAAAATACTAGCTTTTCATCTTCAAAAAATACTCTACAGTTTACAACATTATCTTTAATAAGGACTAAGGAGGGTAAAAGCACAGATCATTATATAACTTCTGTAGGTTGATCCTTCCAGAAGTTGGCAGACTCAGTACTGAAACCCAGGTAGAGGCTTCAGAACCTGTGTTCTTAATTATTATCCTACCTGAAAGACTACTCACCTAATAAGACAAGTTACATTTTTTAAAAATGATACACTATTTTATTTAAAATATTATAGTCTTATAAAACATCTAATATGCTTTGGCTAAAGTACATTATTATTCATTGAATTCTTTCAATATACAATTTTAATAGCTATAGAACGTCTTAAAAATAAAGCGGTCAGAGAGCAAGCATTTTAAGTATGATCAAAGATGTACCTGTGACATGCTCTGTCATGTTTGTGTTCCCTTGAATTGGGACAGTTTATTTTTTTTAATAACTTACCAAGGTCAAGTCCAATAGTAAAAATTATACATGGCTATTTGTTGATTTATATTTAACTTACAGTCATTATTTAGTGGTTGGAAGAGATGAAAATGAAAGCTTTGCCAAGAAGCCCCAGCAGCCTGTGCTGAGGCTTCTCTGGAGTGCCTTCTATGCATCACTCAGAGCTTTGTTCCTTGGCATTTTTACTTGGTCAGGCGGCAGCACTGAGGTTAATGCCCAGAGGACGGGTCCAAATGTACATTGGATCCCATCATAATAAGCATGCTTACTCATGAGACACAGAACAGATGAAAGTTCCACACTGCCTTTGCCCAAGAGCCTTTAGCAAGATGGAAAAGGATGAATCAGTCCTTTGTTTGCAAAAAGTGTGACATTAATCATCCGACATCGTGAACCACTAGACAGGTGTCATTTGTTTTTTAAAGTTATGCTATGTTGTTTGTGGAGCTGCATAAATCGTCCGTTCTTTTAAAATAGTCTCCACAGGTACAGCAAATGGGAAGTGAATCTGTCATTCTTGAAAATGTTAGAGATCAGCAAGTGCAGAGTTACTGTAGAGCTGACCTTCCTCCTTCATTACTGGCTGCCAGAACTGTAAGCGGGGAAAAGATTGAGGAGGTAAAGACAATAGAGTGAACTTCATATTGTGTCTGGAAGGGTCACACTCATAAACCACAGCATGTATGTAGGAACTTTTTTTAGCAGTGTGTTCACGAGGACCAGATAGTGCAGTGTTTCTGATCCTTTGTGTAAAGGCACATTGGGATGTCACAGTCTGAGTAATTTGTTATACGATGGTGCTTTGGTGGTAGAGAAAAACTCAATGAGAAAACACATTCCAGAGAAGAAAGGCTAACTCAGTTGACCATTATTAGTTTTAATCATCCTGCGATTTCAGGAATGCTCTCAAATAGCCTTGGTTCAAGTCCAGAGCACAGAATTATCATTTGGGCAGCACATGATCCAAATGTCATGAGAGAAGAGCTTCAGCCATTTGTGTATCACACTAAATTTGAAAATGTTTGGTTAGTAGGAAGAATTAAGGATGGATCTCTGAAAGATAATAACCTTAAAGAACATCTAAATTAGACTGGCTTGGTGAGAAGCAGGAAGTGGGAGCTGTTAGTGTGTATTTGTGCAGAATTCTGGATAGATACAATTCCCTTTATTATATTGCTGAATACATAAACGAAAACTAGAGCTCAATTATCTCATTACAAGATGAAAAGGGCCAAATCTATATTTCCATAGAGAACAAGCCTGGAAATCCATTTTTTATAGTTAACAGTGGCAGCTAAGGTCATCTTCACTGGAAAAAAAAATCTGATATTTTTCTTTCAAATTCTGTGATGTACATTTCCAGCTCTATTAATCATACTGCAATGGATCTTTTAGAATGATAGATGTAAATTTTATGATAGCTTATCTTATATTTGGATTTGCAGTCCAAGGACTTGTCCTGAGTTGTTTCTGACTCTAGGTTTATCTGCTAATTTGCTCATGCCTCCAAGTTACAGAAACTCTGATTCCAATAGACTCAAACAACAGGGATTTTATCTCATGCTTAACAGGAAACCTAGAGGTAGAACTTTAGTGTTTTCTCATTCATCTACCCAGGCATGCTATGTTGCTTCCTTCTTTCACTCTGCAACCCCCAATACATATACCCTCTGTTTGGATTTAATTCAATCTAATATCAAAATGGTGGCAGTAGATACAAATGTCAATTCTAAACACTTGATAATTTAGGAAGAAGAAAAAACATTTCTTATTTGTCTCTCCTGGAGGGAAAGAAAATATTCCTACAGCCTTACCCCAGAAGACAACCCTTGGTACACCACTGGCTAAAATTCCATCACATGCCATTCTTACACAAGTGACTTGGCAAGAGGCATTATATTAACCTTAGAAAAATCAGGAGAGACACTGGGGTAGGAGCTGAAGTTAGTTTACTAAGATGCATTTGTTTCTGTGGGGAAAGAAATACCTACAGTTCTGTTCGAAATGATGAAAAGGGAATTGGTCGGAAGGTAGGCAGACCATAGTATCCATTATATAAACTTAATTTTATTTGTCCTGTTATTATATATAGGTCTATTATGTCTATACAAATAGAAGATAATGTAATCATCAATCACATTTGCAATGCATTGCCAGACTTTTGGGGGAGAGCTGACTTACCATACTGATAGGTGTGTGTTACTATTGCAATAAATTTCTTGATTGTAGACTTCATTAAATAAGTCTACTTAAAAGCAATAGATGTCAGAATATAGCAGTCTGGGATTATATGTAGGTAGGACTTATCCACAATGAAACCTTTTTACATAGACAGTAACAAATTGATGTTAACATGTAAAAACTATAAAGATGGATATGTAAGCATATTTATGTATAACTAATTACCTCTCTTGCATTGCTCTGGGAGTAAATACTGTGGCCCATTACTATACAGAATGCAAGGTACTTGAAAATTTACATGCCGGTCACACCAAGAAGACACTCCTCCTTCAAACACAACTTGACCATTTCACCCTACCATGTGTGTAAGGATTCCTAAAAATCTACTGTCTCAAGGGAGAGCGGGTTATCCTGGCTTTGTCCATGTTATGCTAACTACAGTGAAGGATCACTGGCTTCTGACCGCAAGTCCATCTTGGTCAGAAAGCTCTGGCTGTTAAATCTGGGAAATGTATCAGCCTGGTCCAGCCAAGGCAGCTGAGTAGCAGCATGTGGACACAATAGCACATGCTTCAGAGAGCTGGGGGATGCCTTCTGTAGGTGTGTGCAGTGGAGGCAGCTCCTTGTCAAACTAAGCAGCCCTCTAGTCTTCCACTTCTTTCACACAGTTCTTTTCATGGAGACTCGGATGGTCCTAGAGTGGTGGAAGTAGAGGATAGTTGACGTCCCTGTATTAGTCTCTTCACAGGTGCCTGGTGGAAATGCCTGGACTAGCGCCACTTATAGTGAAAAGACTCAGAGCTTGAGTAGCACCTCTACAACAGAAATGGGAGAAAAGGACAGCTCAAATGGAAATCTATTCAGAGATTAAATGTGCATCTTAAGGCTAAGAATGAAGGTTCTAGGGGAACTAAATTTATCCCTTTCCCACTCCCTTAGAAGATTGTTGCCTCCAGTGGATGAAGTTCCAAGTGTTTTCATGGGCCTGGACACTTTCCAGGGTGCATGATAACCTCAGCACCTATCTTTCACAACCTCTTGGGCTTAAAATTACACTCACACCTGTAATCTCAGCTATGTGGGAGGGTGAGGTGGGAGGATCTCTTGAGATCATGAGTGTAAGGCTTCAGTGAGCTAGGATCACATCCATGTACTTCAGCCTGGGTAACAGAGTGAGGCCCCCATTTGTGGAGAAAAAACAAAACTATAATCCCTTACTCCTATCTGTAAATTCTGTTCATCTGTTCTTTCCTTCCTTTGTTATTTATTGTTAGCATTAACACAATTTATTTGATCTGACTACTCTTTTTAGACACAGAAAGAAATAAGTACTACATTCACTTAAGAAAGACTGTTGCTTCTAGAAATAAAAAATAATCTAAGAAACCTCATTCTACAAAACCACAGAAATGTTGGATAGACTGTAACAAAATTGTTTTAATGGCATAGCTGAGTTTCAAGAAAAGGAAATTCCCAAACCCCCGAATGACAAGCCGGAAAGCAGAAGTGAGAAAATGCTGAACTATGGCTGCCCTGAGGGGCATATGCCAGTCTCCTTAACTAAGAGGCATAGTTTTAAGGACTATGCAGGGAAAACATACAAGGCTTTGGAGCATTTCCAGGTATAGAGGAGGGACTGAAAACTCCAAATGTACAGCTGTGACCCTTGAATTGTATGCTCTCAAAAGACTATTCTCAAAAATAACCTGCCAGTCTGCAACAGGAAATGGCAAAGAAAATGTGTCTGCCTGGACTCTAATTAGGGGGAAAAAAAGCACCTCTTCAGTTTTGCACAGAAAATTCCTGAACACTGACTGTCTTCAAATGGATTTAGAATTTGAATTTCTCATGTCAGTGTCCAGGAAAGCCCAAGCTGAGAAATGAATTTATGTGGACTTAGGTTAGGAACGCTGGAAGAAACAGATGCAAATGGTGCTGGATGCCTGTGCACTAAGTTTAACTTGTACAAGGTATCCATAGTAAAGATGAGTCCCAAATATGAAATTAGAAAATACAAAGTAAAGCTAGTCACTACATGTAAGATTCAGCAGAAACAACCAATAAAGCTCGTCACAACATGTAAGATTCAGCAGAAACAATCAACCAACTAATATTATACTCTTAGAATCCCTCAATAATAGATTTATGTAATATATAAAATACGTGTTTTAATAATTAAAGAAAATTGAAATTACCTACAGGAGAAAAGAGCAAGTTACAGTTTAAAAAAAAAAAAACAAAAAAAAACTCTTCCCAGGCTATGCATAGTGGCACATGCATATAGTCCCAGCTACTCTGGAGGCTGAGGTTGGGAGGATCCATTGAGTCTAGAAGTTGGAGTTCTACCTGGGCAAAATAGCAAGATCCTGTCTGTAGGTAAATAAATGAACAAAAAATAAATTTAAAACATTATTCCCAAACACCGGAGTGTTAAAAATAAGCTAAAATGAAAGGGTCTGTCAGACATATAACTTAGATTAGTATTCCATATATGTTTCTAAAAATTCGAATCAATGAAAAAACAAAACAGCAAAACATACAGGAATTTCACTAAGTGTTAGTGGCTAATATGCTTAGGAGAATTCATCCTCATTAGCCATCAACAGGGTAATCAAGTTAAAATCACACCATTTTATCCCAGTGATGTTGACTATAAAGAAAAAGTGAAATAACTTTTTTTTAATATATGGGAATGCAGAACAGCAGGTGCTTATTCTGGAATTATTGGGAAACTTGCAGATGTGTTCATCCTGTGACCTAGCTCTCTCTGGGATAGATAGACACATATGGATGATGTGTACATAAATGTTCACAGAAGTCATAATTTGTAATTGTAAAAATGTTGGAATTATTACAAATGTTTGACAGAAATGAAATATAAACTTTGGCATATTTATATAGTAATACACTGTACACTAGGGAAGATGGATGACCTAGATCTCAAAAACAAATGTTGAGTCAAAGCAAGTTCAAAATAAATGCATACACTGTTTCTTTTAAATAAAACACAAACATGCAAACTAAAATAATCAGATAAATCCACATCTATTAAAACAATGAAGACAAGAGAATGATGTATATATAATTCATAGCAGAGTTACCTCTATAGGAGAGAAAAGGGAATTGGGGCTAAAGAGTACACTCAGAAGGCTTCAAAATACTGATA
Organism: Plecturocebus donacophilus; assembly: GCA_004027715.1. Lineage (NCBI taxonomy): Eukaryota > Metazoa > Chordata > Mammalia > Primates > Pitheciidae > Plecturocebus > Plecturocebus donacophilus. The sequence goes on along the minus strand of PVKP010028705.1, from coordinate 4,088 downwards.
ATTTTCTTAAGATGCATAGGCACGAACATGGATTTTTCCGTTCATGTATTTCTCTTTGGAGCATACATTAATTATATATATATTCCTTTACATAAAAGGTAGTATATAGGCATGGTGACTCATGCCTATAATCCCATAACTTTGGGAGGGTGAGACGGCCAGATCACTTGAGGTCAGGAGTTCCACACCAGCCTTACCAACATGGTGAAACCCCGTCTCTACTAAAAATACAAGAAATCAGCAGAAAGTGGTGGCGGGTCCCTGTAATCCCAGTTGCTGGAGAGGCTGAGGTAGGACAATCACTTGAACCAGGGAGGCGGAGGTTGCAGTGAGCTGAGATCTAGTCATTGCACTCCAACCTGGGCAATGAGCAAAATTCCATCTCAAAACAAAGTACATAAAAATACAACAATATTAAAGTAAAAGAGAATCATCAAAAATATAGTAAAAATATCAAGCTGAATTGAAAAATAATCACATGGAATTTCTAAATATAAAAAAGCAGCTTTTGTTTTAGCCATCTGTGTCAGAAATCTGGAAAAACAATGGTTTTTATCAAATAAAACCCCAGAAATTTAAGTGTCTTTGTCTAATTATAGAATAAAATTTATCTTGATGAGCTAAGCAATTCTAAGTCAGCTTTTTTTATTTTATTTTTTATTTTTAGGCTATTTCATAGATGATAGTGGCATTTTTATTCTTTGAGTCACTTTAGATGTTGGGGAAGGCAATGTTTTGAGACAATTTTACACAATCAAGTTATTTTTGTAATTGACAAATCATAGTTATATACATTTATGGGGTACATACAGTGTGATGTGTATAATATGCCATGATTAAATCAAGCAAATTAACATATCCATCAACTCACCTATTTTTTATGGCGAGACATTTGAAATGTACTCTTCGTTATTTTGAAACATGCAGTACACTATTCTTATTGACTATAGTCACCCTGGTGTGCAGCGAATCTCAAAATTGCTTCCAAAATCTATTCCTCTTGTCTGTTGAAAATTGTGTACCCTTTGATCAGCAACTCTTCATTTTCACTTTCCCAACTCCCTCAGCCTCTGGCAACCATTGTTCAACTCTGCACTTCTGCATCAAGTTTTTCTTATAATGGTTCATACGCAAAGAAACTTTTTATTGTAATACTTAAGGGAAGTTGTGATAGGGTGGACTAAAACTTTCATGTGGTTCGAACCTTAGATAAGTGATTTGATAGTCATGCTGGTCTCTTATCTCTTCTCTATGCTCCCTTGCATGTGAAGTCTAATCATTCTGTGCCTGCCCTTACGTGCTTCCATGGAGATGGCGAAGCCAGCAGGATGGATCTGAGCGAGATGTACGGTTATGGATATTTGTGATTCAGATTTCACAGTCTCCTTCACAGCCTTCACATTCAAATGAAAATGCACATTCAAAGGAGCTATTTTATTGCATACAGTCTGCAGTGTCAATGGAAATTAGATAGAAGAATGAAGTCTAACAGCAAGCATATTATAGTTTATGGGATTATGAGTTGATTTTCATCACATGGATAGAATAGGGAGACAAAAACAAATTTCTATTATGCTTTGCTAGAGATTTCATGTTAAATTTTTCCCTGTGAAGTTACAGGTACATGTATCTACTTATATAAAGTTTCCAATAGGTAGAGAAAACATTAGCAATTTAATTTAAAATTAATTTAGAAAAATGTATGTGAAAGTATTTTTATAATTACATATATTCATATAAATATGGAATAGAATTTACATTAGATTTATTTATAATATTTGTATGGAAGTGATTTTGCATATAAGTTTTAAAATAATTAGATATATAATCCCCACAATGAAATATTTTATATGTCTTAAAGCTAGTTAAGAAGAGATTTAATAATGTAATTACCTTTAGATTCTTTATGTGAAAATCAACAATCCTTATTTATATTAGTCCCAAGAATGCAAGTTGGTATTTCCTACTGCTATATTTAAAATACAAATAAAAATAACATTAAGTTATTTTAGAAAGCTATTAATAATAGGCCTTGTATTAACTTTCTTGAGAACAGATGTAAAGCTATTAGGTGGTTTTCTGGCATGCATTTCAAACAGAAATGTATAGTCTGTATAGCTTGAGAAATTTAAGAAGGGAAGCCCAGAACGAGAGGCACTGGGAGATGTTTATTAACCTGAGTGACTATTTCTTATGAATGTTGAAAATGATCTTATCAATGTTACTCCTTGCTTAAAGGTGGTTACAATTCAGATTACTAAATGGATTTACCCAATATTACTGTGGTTTTAAAATGTCTTCATTCTTTCTCACATCTTCTTAACAACTATGGTGAGGGCATATATGTTTTAGCAAAACGTCATGCATAAGGAAAAATAGCAAACAGCACAACTTAAGGGAGACATGCAGGATACATCATGGACGAAGTCCACTCTGAAAGGAAAAACTGTTCCCTACTCACATCACTTCTGACACCAAATGGAGCAGTTTTCCAGCAGTTAAAGTGTGGGACACTAACCAGTGTCCAGAGTTAGCAGGGAACCACCCCACTGTCAGGTGAAGGGCTCAGTCCCACAAGACTGCCTACATGTTGAACATCCGTTGTGAGTCTGGAGTGCTTGTAGTACCTACATTTGTGTTCATTTTGGCTGTAAATGTGAGATTCCCACAATCCCTCCCCAGTTTACACAAAGGTATCAGAGAACTCAGGAAAATACTTTACTTAGGTTGACCAGTTTATGATAAAGGATTTAAAGGATACAGATGAACATCCCAATGAAGAGGCACATAAAACAAAGTACAGGGAAAGAGTGTGGAGCTTCCACGCCCTTTCTGGCTGTGCAACCCTCCCCAAGCATTCCTCTCATAGCACCCTGAAGCACAAACAAATGGGCATGTTGGTGACAGTGGAAACAAGTTTGTCCTCTCCCATTGTAAGTGCTCCAGAGCCCATCAGGGCTATTGATCTGTCAGATCCTGGGGCGTATTTCCATTCCCAGAGTCTGGCAAGGCCCTGCAGTACCAAATCAGGGAGACAATAAAATACTTTTCTATATACTTTGTCTGAAAATTCTTCCTTAGAAAATTCCATTGACCAAAGGAAGGAAATCCTCCTTCGACTATGTGGAAAGTGCTTTCTCGTTCAGATCTTTTCATCAGACATCTCCTCATGGCCATTTCTTTAGTTACTCATTCAGAAACTACAGACAAAAATAATGCCAAACAGGCACAGAAGTGACTAGGGCTTCCTTCACCCTAAGATGTGAAGAAAGAAGCAAAAACTGAAAGAACCAAGAATGAATGTTACGCTTCCTGAAGAATGTTGGGTTTTATATACTTTCTCTGGCAAGGGAAGAATGACTGACTTCAGCTTATTCAGAATAAATTCCACTTAGCTTGGTTGTCTGACCAGGGAGCAGGAAAACAATTTCTCTCTCATCTGGAAAAACCCAGATACTTGACTGGTTTAGAGCCATTCCAGGTAAATGATTGATGGAAACTGGCGATTTGGTCATGTACACTGACTGACTGCCTTTCAGATTAATGTTTGAAAAGACGATCCTAACGGTCATAAGAGGGTTGTAAGAAGGAGGGAAGCTACATAGAATCTGCCAAAACCATTTGTGGATGAACAACATTCTTGGTGTTGAAGAATCACAAGGTTCATAAATTTGGAAAAAAGATGATTAGTCATAAAAGATCATAGCCTATAGGGTGACCATCTTGCAAGCTGGGATGTAGAGCATCTGGTCAGAAGCTGACAGCAAGCACTTCCAGGGAGAGGGAAAAGGTACAGGGATTCGTGTTGAATGGGTTGGCTAAGTATACCTATTCAACAGGTTATAGGAGGAGCTACGAATATTCATGGAGAGGAGACTCAGGCATGTTTTGTAGAGTAGGTTAACACATATGCAACATGCATCCCATGTTTTGGGGGTGGAGACTTAACATTTAAGTGTATTATAGTTAGGCCCTATACATCAAAAGGTGGAGCAGGGACAGGAAGGATCCTCTGTGCACAGCCTCTGTAGTCTGGCCAGAACCACTGCGTGGCCAGTGATCTCTTACCAGGATGGAATGCTGCTCAA
>PVKP010028704.1:0-29838 GCA_004027715.1 Plecturocebus donacophilus | reverse complement strand
CTTCAAAGGTAAGTTGATATAGCAGAAAGAGCATAGAGTTTGGAATTTGTTCTTAATTCTGATTCAAATAATTACTATCTGGGCCACTTACTTAACCTTCTTAAGCCTTCGGTTCTCTTACAAGTAAAATACAGATAATGACCCCTAATTCCTACGTTTGGTAACATGGTTAAACAGCATTGGTAAAGTGCCGGGCATGGTATAAATGTTAACTTACTTTCCTCGCTCTCAGTTTAAATTTCTCAAGATCCTTTAACATGGGTCTTAACATTTTATCTCAGATAGGTCATAGTTAGGTATATGACTACTCTTTTCTAATACAGGAAGAAATGAAAGGAGAAAGTGTCTAGGATTTATTCTATATCAGCCCTTTCCCCATCATGTGCCATCAAACCTAATCCTGTGTGACACACTATAAACAGAATAATCAAGATTTGGGGAACACTGTATAAACTGATCCCATTTTAGAGATTCACAACCAGCATGAAACTGGAAAACCCTATTAAAATACCCTGGAAAACCCTGAAGTAAAGAAAGTTGTGTAATTTGTTTGGCTTAAAATCATATTTGGTTTAAATAAAATAACATTTTCCAAACGTGTTTAATTAGGAAATCTTTTTCCCTCACATTAGTACCTATCAACATGTTGTAGATTACACGTTAGAAAATGCTGTTTAAAGTTACACAGCTAAGGTGAGGCCAAGTCAAGGGGATTGTACATATCTCTATTTTTCAGATTCTTCTGCAGTTTTTCCTATCCTATCTGTACATCGTAAAGATATTTCATTGCCAGTAGTTTTTCTGGACCCCAACCTTTGTCATGCAAACCACTCTTTAACATATAATTAAAACATGTGAATCAGTTCACCTGATTTAAATTTCTGTTCCCCCTTCCTAGATATGTGATCTTGGGCTGTGTGAGCCTCCATTTTCTTATCTATAAACTGTGGAAAATAAAGACAACTACCTCGGAGGTCTTGGTTATCAATGAGATAATCCACAGAAGACACAAAAAGCAGTGTCTGGCACAGCTGAAATGTTCAATTAATGTTTATTATTATTGTAACATTTAGATGGTCCCATTTTGGGAGAGGTAAAATAGGCCATGAAAGTATGTTGCTTTGCCTGGGGTCACACAAATTAATTATTGGAGTAGTCTTAGTTTTCCCTGAGAGTCCGGTTTCCTGCTTCCAGTCCTACAGACATATTTTTGTTTCACGAGTCATATTCTATCAAAATGTGTCTGACTTTATTGAACTTGATTTATACAGGATTTTGTAATTGTCAGTGGCTCCATCTGGCTGCCTCTGATGCAAACTCCACTCAAGCAGGATTCCATTCATTTGAATATTAGCACATTGGATGAGAAAAGATTTCCAGAGCTGTCTAGTTTTGCTATGCCAAATATTTGGTGTATGTGTCAACACTCTCACTCCTGTACCCATGACGGATATTGCTAATCCATCACAGCACCTTTTCCCGAAAGCCTAGTCATGGCCACAGAATCTTTCTCAAAGTAGTTCCAGGTAGCTGTGTCAGCTCTTTGAGTTGAAACGTAATTGTGATTCCAAATCAATGCTACTTCTTAGCCAGTGCTTGAACCACCTCTACACTATTTTTCTTTTATTTTTTAAATATGCCCAATGTCCTGGAGCTCCCTAATAAAGGGAGACAAGAAGGGAAAGGAAAAAGAGGAGAAGATCTACTAACATTTGGGTAACATCTATTATTAATATGTCAGGCACTTGTAGCTTTGTTTTCCCATTCACTGCCTCAAACAACCCTGGAAAGATTTTGACTTGAATAAGCCACAATTCAGAAGGTATAGGACATTAGCCAAGGCTCCCCAACAGGTAAGTAGAATTTGATCTAAAGTCTTCCTGACTCTAAAGGCAATGCCCCTGTCTCTCCCATCACAATGCCTTCTTAAAATTTTCCACGGTCTTTCAGGACTAAATTTCTGACATTGGGTGGCTGATAACAGTTTTACAAAGGCCACCATCTTACAGAGCCCTATTCAGAAGTTCTATTTAGGATCGTGTTGCAAGTCTGTCTATAACCAGTTATTCCTGGATTAATCTCTTCCATTTCTTGACTTTGGCTGCTGACTTTGAGAACCCACTTTCCAATGCTTGTGAAAGAGCCAACTAGATTTCTTAAAATTCTGCAGGAAGGCCAAAATAGAAGAAGCCATTGTTCCATTGGAAAATGAATTCAAATCTCTTTTTGAAACAATTTTTTCAGAATTTTACAGAAATCTATTTTGTTGCCACTTGGTCAGAACTACTTTATTTATATATTTATTTATTTTGTCTAGGCAAGAAATAGAAGAGAGAAAGTAAGTGCTCTGCAGTTTTATTTTAAAAATTGAAACCAGACCACACCAGGGCAGTTTGTGGTCTGAATGTATCAATGGATCTAGTCATATTTCATGTGAGCATTTCTTAGGTATACTAAACCACAAATATGAATCTCATTATTGTGTCTGGATGGAAATATTTTATGGATTAAGATTTGTGGATTTAATTTGGTTGGTAATGAAACCTCTGTTCAAGGAGCAGGAGGGAGGAAGTCATGCTTCACCAATGGTTAAGCCAAACTACAGAAAGAAACAGTATTTGGAGGGTTTTGTACTTAATATTGGCCATTCGACCTGGGTCTAAAGTAAAATTCAAAATTAAGTTTAACAAAAGTATTATGAAAGTAGCAATGGACCACAGATCACTAGAACCAAAGGGATCTTGGGATTGGAAACCATTCGCAATTGCTTATTTTACAAGAGAAACTGAGGTCTCAAGAGTGGATGTGACTTGCCCAAGGTCACACAACGACCCTGTTAGTCAGAACTGCTTGGCCGAAGTGGAGCTCAGAGCTTCTCCTCCAGATCTTCAATTTATTGCATGTCCTATTATATGGCCTCATAAAAGGCCAAATGTCTGGTGACTTAAATAATGAAGGTCAAAATTTCAAATGGTGAAGGGAGACGTAGATTTAACAATATAAAAAAATTATAAACACTATAGTGAAATTGAAAAGGTTACTAACTAATAACCCAGGATGCTTCCTTCACACCAAAACCAAATTTTCATGCTGAGTGTATCCTAGGCCTGGCCCAGTCCACCTTCTACCAAAGGAGTTTACTTGGTCATAAAGATATCTTGTCTCAAGTAGAAAGCACTGAGCTCTTAAAGGCCCTTGTGTTGATGTCTAGAATCTCATAGGAAGGAGCTAGGTCTGTCTTTGTCACTCTTGTACCCTCTGCACTTAGTGTGTGTCTGGAACATGGTAAGTACTCACTGAATAACTGAATGAATAAAAATGAACTAATTACAGAACTGAGGCTGTGATGAATACCTTCATATATCTTACTTTAGAAGAGATTACAGAAGAACCAATTACATTAGGGCCGTCAGAAAAATAAGAATATTTGCTCATTCATTAATTCTACAATATGAGAACCTACTATGTGTAAGTTCAAACCAAGAAATACATTCAGCTTCATCTTATTTAATATAAATATACTGTGCATTTACTATGTTCTGGATAAAGCGTTTTGTATTTATTCAGAGATGAATGTCTCAGATATATCCCTGCCCTCATAGAGCTTACAGTCTACCTACAGTTTAAGTGCATGCAGAATAACTATATGAAAACTGTCTAATATAAATATATTCTAATATATATATATATATATTCTAATATAGTCTAATATAAATACAAGATAGAATTAGCTAATTTCCTAAGAGATAGAGTTACACATGCATAATAAAGTTATTCTAAGTGTTTTTAAAATGATAAATGAAATAATATCACATCAATTCCTCAGACAATTCAGAAGAGAGATAAATTTAGGCCTCAGTTACCTGATAAAACTTTCAGTAGTAGATGTTTTTAAGGAGTACCTTGAAGGACTGGTAAATTTATTCACTCAGAGATGGAAAAAGGCTTCTAGAAGCCTTCAAGGCATCTGGAACACTCTCTCAATGATTACCGAGAAATGGCAGCACCCTAAATGTATCTGTCGTATCGCTTCATCTCCACAGCAGCCACAGGCTGTCTGGCATCTTAATGGCTTAATTCTGGGGAATTGATAGTATTCTCCTTTTAGCCAGCTGTTGGGAAGCTACATAGTCAGAGGTTGGGGCTGGTCTTGACTCATAGCTCCTTTGCTTGGCCCTCCAACACAAAAGGTTGTGTAAAATCATGGTTCAGAGCCCTGACTTTGGACTCAGATGGGCTTTGGTTCAAATTCTGACTCCATAACTTAACAATGTCTGAACTTGCACAAGCCATGTAAAGACTTTATGTCTCAGTTTCTTCAGCTGTACAATGAGGGTACACATACTATCTCATAATTGTATGTGAATTTGAAGTTGGAGAGTTAAAATGCTAAGTAAGCACAGGCTCTGGCAAAATCAACACTTAATAAATTATAGTTAATGATATCTGTATTACTTGTGATGATGATGTCAACTTCTTCCTAATTATTATTATTATTATGTCATCTTCGTGATCTTCCAAGGCCTATTCAACCAATATTTGGTGATTGTAAGTCTCTCCTTTTCTAGGAAGCCCTCCATGAACTTCCCAGTGCAAAGAGACACTTCCACTATTATCTGATTCAGGCTGGCATTAATACCAGGCCTTGCTTGTATATGATCTTGTAGTTTCTGAGATCTCTAGGAACAAAACATAATTCCTTACTTGGCCTCTTTTCCAAAGTACCCAGCACATTGGGCAGTCCACAGTAAGTAAACAGCAATTTGCTCTTGAAAGAATGTTAACATTTATACTCTTGCTATTGGCTTGGGATTGTGCACCATGTTCCCAACCTGCAGTGGCACTTAAGAATATCACAAATATTAAATTCACTACACATGGAGTTAAAATCAATTGCAGTTGGGTGCGGTGGCTCATGCTTGTGAAGCCGATCACCTGAATTCAGAAGTTCAAGCCAGCCTGGTCAACACGATGAAACCCCCTCTCTACCAAAAATACAAAAAGTTAGCTGCACACGGTGGTGGGCGCCTGTAATCCTAGCTATTTGGGAGGCTCAGACAGGAGAATTGCTTGAACTTGCAAGGTGGAAGTTGCAATGAGCCAAGTTGTACCACTGTACTCCAGTGGCAGAGTGAGACTCCATCTAAAATAAGTTGCATTTTTTTGACTCTTTGGGAGGAAATTATAAGCTTTTTGATTATACAGAACATGCTTATCTTCTTTTGTGTTGAATCATGCATGCTTAACTCAGGGTTTGGTACATATGTACTGAAAAGGTAGATAGTTGGATAGTTAGATAGATAGATAGTCAACAGGGCCAAGAAGTCTAAAAATATTTTAACATGAGTGCTTTCCAGAATTCCACCACCGATATTTCTCTCTGGAGATCATTACAATGACCTCAGACTAAGAATTACTGGAAGACTTTCATATGCACTTTTTAAAAGTTTTTTTCCCCAGTTTATTGAGGTATAATTGACAAATGAAAATTTTATACATTTAAGGTATACAACGAGATGATTTAATATATGTATACACTGTGATGTGATTACCAGATTCAAGCTAATTAACACATCCATTGCTTCACATAGTTACCTCTATGTGTGAATGATGAAGACACTTAAGAGCTACCTACTATCTTAGCAAATTTGAAGTATACACTGTTATTATTAACTGTAATCACCATGCTGTACATATGCACTCCTTTTTGAAGGCTTCCCAGTGATCTAGGGGAAGAGATCAATCTCAATCGAATTCCTTGACCAAAAGGCAAAATCCCTGTATTTTTAACATCTGCTTTACTAATTAGCTGGTGACTCTCTCTGGGTGTTCCAATTCAATTAGTCTCTTAAATAATAATTATGGCAAATAAGTTTCATGTGATCTACTGCTTCCATTTGTATACTACTTAACTGGCTGCCTGAAATGATTCAGAATGATTCTCAAGTGGGGCTCTTCAGAAGTGTGTTGTTGTCGATTATAATGTCTGCCCTGTACACTAGAATGAGTGCTTTGTGCCACAGCCTTGCCGTGCCTGTATCCAGGGATCTTCTACAGTTGCTTCTAAGTCCTGCTCAAGTATGATTTGGGTTCTATAATTTGATGTCTGTCTGTGTCTTTGCAAAGTACTGAGAAGCTGAGCCAAATGTTTCCCGTTAGGAACACAGTCTTGAAAGACTAAACCACAGGCAGTCTGTTCCGGAGAAAGCCTTGGCTCAGCGGCATGGACAGCCATCCTAGCAGCAGCGCTGCCCCTGAGAAACCTTGGCCAGGGTCCTGACCTCCCAGAAAAGAGCTCCACCCCAGCTAATTCCTTTGCTTTCCTTGCTACTGAGTTAGAGTAGATAGGCTAAGAGGAAAACCAGGGCGGTAGCCACAGCCCCCTCACTTTCCTAAAAATTTTAGAGTGTCGCGGCCACTTGACAAACTGAAATACTAAGATTTATACATTTCCATGGAAAAGGCAACAGTGGGAAAGAGAGGGCGGCTTCCCAGATTTGTCTTATGGATCTCATCCTTCAGAAACTAGCCTTCTGTTAGAAATGCCGTCTCCAGGCAAAAGACACAATAATCATATAATGCCAATACACGCCAGTTGCTAAGGTCTCCCTCCCCTTAAGTGTTAGCTACTGAGTGTTTGGCCTGCATAATCTCATTTTTCTCACTTTCAGTTGTAAGAACTTTAATGTGGGGTTGACATTAGTGTTACCATTTTACAGATGTGAAAATTAAGGCCCAAACAGGCAATGTTACACATCCAAGACAGCTATTGGATGGAATCCTGTGGATTTGCTACTACTCAACCATTTCTGACTTAAAAGAGTGGTGATTCCATGTGGTTCAAATTAATAACAAGTGACAGGGTAAGGATCTAACAGTGTTTGACTGATGCCAGAGCAGATAACCTCAAACATTCCACAGATGTTTCTTGGATATTTATCAATTTTAGCATTTATCATTCTTCCCAACAAGTATCTGTTTACATGTCTGCTTTCTATACTGGACTGTGAGCTCATTAAGGACAATACCTATCCATCATTGGCTTCTGAAACACCCCACCACTACTGAGCTATTGTGTAGCCTCTTACACTTGTTCAACACATACTTATTGAATACAAGAATAAATCATTTAAAAAATTCTCAGTCTTCTTGGATAATTGCTGGCTCCCCAACCTCTTACCTGGGCACCAGTTAAGCCACTGTGCTGCCTAAATGGATAACTGCTTCTCAGTTCCGGAATTCTTCAAACCCCTAGGGTTAGGAGGGTCTTTGGTTTGGCAGTTAGAGTTTTCTCAATTATTTTATGACACAGGTTGTGCTGGACTCACTCAACTACGGGGGTCAGATGTCCTCAGAAAAAAAGAAAATCCACACTTGAGGCTGTTTCCTGGCTCCTCTCTCTTCCTGACACATTCCAAAAAGGAATTTATGGATGTTGGGAAGGAAAAAGGGTGAGGAATTTCTAGGACATTTAAGATCACCCATGTAAGCAACTCTATGCTTGACAGACCATGCACAATAAAACTCTTTTGCCTGTAAGCGAGAAGAAAGATTTGGTATAAGCTGCCTCATGGTTGCCAAAATGATGTGGAAACAAATTCATCTGCACTTCTAAACAATAGGAATTCTTGTTGTCCTCCCAAACCTAGGATATTTCATGTACATACTTAAGTCAACAAGATAAATATATTCCATGAGCTACTAAAAGTGAAGTCATGAGTAACAAATTTTGAAATATGATTCTAGCCAGTTGGAAGTTTTATCTTTATCTAAAAATGAAATTGTTTATTCTCCAGCTGTGATGAGAGAAAAATTCAAAGATTGTTGATTTCTTCGTCTAGCAATGATCTTTGTCCTGCAGTGAGGTGCCTAAAAATAACTGTTACTCTATTCCCCGCTGCTTCCAAAGGTTAGCTACCAAACAGCTCTACTAGTAAAAGAGAAAACAAGATTTGACAGCAAGCCAAGAGGCATCTTCACATGTAAAACTGTATGTTAGAAAGCCATTAGGACTGGCATGACACTGGCCTTGTTCTCCCAACCTGATAAACCAATTATTACCTCAGAGTAATGCTCTGAATAAAAATCCATAATGCCTGAATCTGAAGAAATAATTCAACACTGGTAACATTCATTACCAAGGCAATTGAAATAAGATTAAAGCCTAACATTTAATCTCTCCCCACCCTTCACTTCCCCTCTGCCAAAAAGCTTTCAGGACCATTATTTTTATCTTATTTTTTGCAGGGGGCTGGGGCCATAAATGTACCAGGTATTTGGAGAATGGGAGACAAACTTTAAAGCCTATATTCTATCCAGCCTTCTCGACAGATGACTAACTGTGAGCAGTTAGGGACTTAGGCTTACAGAGTTGCCACATTACTTACTGAGTTAAGCACCAGCTCTTCATGTTGATCTTTTATATCCTGCCCAATATGGCTTCTGTCAACTCCGTGTGGTCTCTCCCTTTCTGCTTTCCTATGCATTATTTTATAGCCTAGTAGAACAAGACCTCTCCATAATCTCTGCATTCTACACCACCTTGGCAAGTATCAGGCACCACAAGGAGATGCCACTGTTATTACAGTCATCTTCTTAATTCTCCTCAACACCCATGCAACCCAACTTTCTTGCCTTTTCTCATGGTGCTTTTTTCTAGGGTGTGGTAGGCTTCCCTTTGAACCTACCTACTGGAGTTGTATCCAACCATTTTTCAGAATATTGCTCATCTTTCAAGTTTATGTCAAATGCCACTTTTTTTTGAGATGTCTTACTTGGGCCCCTCAAAAGAATATAGCCTCCCTCCACTTTGAGCATGAATGGGTATGAAGTTGGCCAATCTCTTTTGTTACTTCTTATAGTCATGAATGTATCTCCCTGATTCCCCCATCCCTTCTGGATACAAGGTTTTCTTTCTGATCTATTCTCTATTTGATCAGTGTTATTATTTTTGCTGCTGTTATCATTAGCTACTACATATTAAGCCCCTACTGTGTGCCAGGCACTGTGCCAGTAACTTAGCATATGTCTTATTTTAGCCCACTCTCCTGTAACACTATGAGATAGACATATGTATCCTCAGGGAGATGAGGTGAGGAAAGAGATTCAGAGGGGAAAGGGAATGGCCATAGGGAGCAACTGCTAAAGTGATAGAACTGGATTGTAACACAGGTTTATTTTACTCCAAAGACAAGACTCCCCCACACGCAGCTGCCTCATTAATGGAAATGTTTAGATGGCTGAAAGATATGGACTGAGTGCCCTCAAAACTCTGGAGCAAAGCAGTGCAGGGTCAGCAGAGGAATGGGAGTCATGAGTTATCTTTGAAAGTTTCCTCCAGCTTCTAAGGAGAGGCTGAAGCAGACAGAAAGAGATGTTAGACATGGCCTGAGTGGTTCCTGTAGCAACTTGGTTTTAGTTTGACGTGGGGAGAAGATTCTTAAGAGACTCTAAGGTGTGCAGAGGGAGGAAGAAAAATAGATTTCTTAACCCAAGGACAAGGTTGGGAGAAAGGATGCAGATCTGAGATAGGGTAGTTATCTCTTCAGATCTGCAAAGGACAATAGCCTTAAGGACTGTTTCTCACTCACCCCTGAATATGCTCAAACATGTAAGGTATGGAAACTACCATGCACATACATGCTTGCTATAGTTAAGTGAGTTAGTTGCTAAAAAGAAGCCATTTTTCCTCCCTAATCCTCTGGGACTTGTGACTGAGATACTCACCCATTTTCATTAGTCAAGAAACTTAACAACATCGAAACTTTCTTATAGATCCTCCTTGACCTCTTTGAGTCTCCATTACCTCATTTTATACCATGGACTTAATAAAAACAAGCAATCCTCTAAACCAGTACTGTTCAATAAAACTTCTTTAGATGATAGAAATGTTCTTTATCTGCACTGTCTCATATTGTTACCACTAGCCACCTGGGCTCTTAAGTACTTGAATTGTGAGTGATACAACTGAGGAATGATATTTTTAATTGCATTTAATTTTAATTAATTTCAATAATCACATGAGGCATATTGGACACAGCAGCTCAAGATCAATCGATTTAAAGTGTTTTACCTCTTTTTAAATTTCCTATCTCATGAAGAAGTTTTTATTGTGGATTTTTTTTTACCAGATTAATTCACTTTTGAGACCTTGACAGGGATGGAGATACATAGAACATCTCACAAAAACAATTCCATAATTCACAGGCATTCATTTGACTCTAAAAATTAATTTTGATAAAAAGAGAAAGCAAAGTCTGACACACCTGTGTACTGTTTTGCATTAGATACATACGCTGAGGCAAAAAGCAGCACAACATGCTTAGCTTGAAAATAGCTTTGTCCTTGATATGTGACCCCCAAAATCTGTATTTTGAGCCAATGTAAAGGCTATGTCTCTTCCTGATGCCCTTCCTTGCAATCATTGACTTACCAGATCCTTAAATATCACCATGAAAGATACACACACACTTACATATATAATATATATAATATTATGTTATATTACATATTATAATTGGAGCAAGTATATTATATATGAGGAGATATAGATGGGTGTGTGTGTGTGTGTGTGTGTATCTCCCAGGGCATGCATATATTTCTGGGATTGCTGAGAGGAAAAGTTCTTACTATTCTGTAGCTCTTGTCTTTGCTTAAAAACAGAACTGTATATGCCAAAGTAGGGGTTTCAAGGGTTAGGAGAAAGAAAATCCTACAAAAACACATAATTAAAGTCCATATTTTTTATTACAAATGTTTCCCTTTATTAAGCTCTTACTGCAAACAAAGATTGTGTGCCTTTTTTTTTTTACACACATTATCTCATGAACTTTTCACGATGATCCTGTGAAGACACCCTTAACACATTTATTGATGACAGGATTCTGGTTTATGGTCATAGATGATACCTTGCACAAGGAACAGGAAGTGATCAAACAATGATTCAAACCTAAGATAATTTGTCTACAAAACTTGTGCTCTTCAATGCCATTCTATTTATATTCTAGTGCTTTGGAACCTGCTACATTCCCAAAGAAGCCCTTTCTATTGGGTGCCAACTCCAACTAGAAAAGTCTTTCTCCTGTTGTGCTGAAATTTGTCTTCTCATAAAACCACCCTCCCTCCTGCCCCATCTCCAGCACACAAACCCATACACACACACACGCACTTGTTCTGTCCTTAGGGGCTACAAGAAGCAAGCCAGTGCCCGCTTTGCCAGGATTTAGACATGGCATCCCTGCTCTACCCAACCTTGGTTTTCTCAACTACAACATAAACATGCCTAGGTCTGTAGTCCTTCCTCCTACAAGATATTTTCCAGACCTTTTATTGCTGATCACTTTCTATAAAGATTATAATCTGTGTTTTTTAAGGAGCCTCTGTAGAATAAATTGCTCATTCTGAAATTATACAAGTCCTACTATCAGAACATGATTCTTCATGTCTAACCTAAATATCTCCAACTGCAATCTCAAGTAATTTTTTCTGGGTTCATCCACAAAAGAGACATAAAATAGCCAGTTGTCTGCCTGAGAATATTTTACATTCTTAAAGGTCATTATTTGCCCCCTATTTTTCCCTCTCTCATATAAATATTTCTAGTTCTAGTAAATTTACCTCCTCACCCACCAGTGATTTCTGCAGCTCCTCTTTGATCTAGATCCAAGTTGCTGCTGAGTTTAGGACTGTATTCAACTAGGAGGTCAAGCTCAGGCTTAAGCAAAAGGAGGCTATTGGCGTGGACTCTTGTTAGGTTTTGTTCCCAGGAGTGTAACAAAATAGAAACTACTGTTTAATGAGTGCCTACTATGGGCTTGACACCCTGCTGGGTACTTCATGTACAGGTCTCTAATCCTTCATTTTCTCTGGAAAGGTTTTGACTCCTGTGTTATAAATGAGGTCATGGTTTAGAAAGGATATGTAGCTTGCCAAAGTTACAGGGCTAGTGAGTGGCATTTGAAACCAGGTATGTCTAATTCCAAAGCCTAACCATTTTCTACAACACTTAAAATATAATAGGTCTTTCCCAAAGTACAAAAACATCCACCTAACCTCAGACCACCGTGAGCCAATAGGAAATATACAATGCTCAAGAATAACATACTCTTTCCCAAACGATGCAACATTTGGTTGTGCCAGTGCACATCTCTTAAATATACAGTGAGAAATCTTCACTCTACTCACACTCTGGTCATTATTACCCTAAACTCATTGCCTTGGAGTCTCAATCAGCAACTATAATGGCTTTTTAGATGGAAATTTAAGTCATTTAGCAACACACACAAAAGTGTTGGGTAGAAGTCCAAAAACATTTCAAGCTTGGCCCATGGCCCTTTCTCAAAAAAAAAAAGCTAAGAATTGATGGGAAAGGGGTAGGGAAGAAAGACTTTGTGAAGGTGAAGAGAGTTAGAGCAGCCGTTCTACTAGACTGTGCAACCAATAAATATTTGTCCAGTAAACAAATAAGATGGCCAAATTGGTTTGAAAGAAGAGAACATGCCAAGTCTCCTTTTTTATAATAATCTTCATTCAGTGGCCTTACCTACATTGCAGACCCACACATTGTTATTAAAAAGCTAATTTCAATGAGAAAGCATGCTCACAAGAAAGTTGGGTGGTTTTTGTTTCTTTGGTTTTTTGTTCATTTGTTTTTGTTTTGTCTAACTAGGGAGAAGTTGCCCTAAGTAGATACTACAGGGATAGTTAGTAAAGTGTCAATAAGAATACAATTAGAATGTGGTGGTTATGTGGGTAGGACCTTCCTGGTTGAATACACTAGTGCTTTCTCAGTCTTTAGGCCCCTGATCAGACATATAGAAATGCTTCTCAGTTCAGTTTTCCCCGCCACAATTCCTCTCTTAAGTTTTGCAAAGGCTTTTGGTCATGAGGAAGAAGGTGGTCAGTTGAGATCATGTTGATGCTTTCTATTACTGGATAAAATCGTTCTGGAAAAAAGTTAGAAGCCTTCTTATATGCTGAGCAATCCAAGCACCACAGCTAATTGGCATAATAACTAACTTACAATGTGCAAGTGTAAGAATAGCATGGGCATAGGAAAATGTCAATTTGTAAATGACGTGTTAAAAACCAAATACCAGCCAGGCATGGTGGCTCACACCTGTAATCCTAGTACTTTGGGAGGCCGAGGCGGGTGGATTGCCTGGGCTCAGGAGTTTGGGACCAGCCTGGGAAACACAGTGAAACCCCATCTCTACTAAAAAAATACAAAAAATTAGCTAGGTGTGGCGGCATGCGCTTGTAATCCCAGTTACTCGGGAGACTGAGGCAAAAGAATCACTTAAACCTGGGAGGTGGAGGTTGTAGTGACCTGAGATCCTGCCATTACACTTCAGCCTGGGTTACAGGGCAAGACTTCATCTCAAAAAACAAACAACCAACAGAAACAAAAAACAAACAGCTCTTCAATTATCTTTTGAACTTTATGCAGGTGCATTTCCTAATTAAGGAAACCCATGAATGACTTCATATGATATATAGATCATTCTCACATGCCTCCATGGCATTATGTTAGTGAATATTATAACTACCATTTCTTCCTGTCTTTCCTCAGTTTCTCAACTGCCTCTGACAAGTCCCCTTTTCTCTGCCACCTGATTGCCCATACAGGTGAATAGCTCTAAGACAGATGGATAAGATAACTTGGCAAAGTGAGAAGTGCCTCGTGGTAGCATATTCTCCTCCATAATCTATTTCCATCTAATTTTTCTCACTATTTATGGCTCAGCTTAAATTTTACCCTCCCTTTCCCATAAACTATGCTCCACCATTCTCTTTATTTCCTTTTAATTTTCAAACCCCTTAGGCAGTTATACGCTATACCACAAAACAAATCCTATGCATTCTTTCTTGATTTGCTCCTTGAGTACTGAATGGATAATTCCATTTTCTTCTTAATTCTATTGGTAAGTCCCCTGAGGGTATATACTTGGTCTTATATTTATTTCTACCACCCACAGACCTCTGTAAAAATTCTCTAAGTGCTTGTTGATTGGAGGAGACATCAGAGTCTCTTGGACATGCTTTCTGAGCTGTGAACCTCAGTTTAGACAACTAGTCAGGAATATTCTGTCAGGTTCTTCTAAAAACTGGACTTTTGACGGTTTTGAAAATAAATCAAGGAGCAGGGAAATGGAGGTGCAGAGAAGCAGATTGAATGCTATGCTGACAGTCACATAACTAGTAAGAAGTTCGGCTGGGATTAAAATTCAGTTTGCTTCCTGGAGTCCTTTATTTTAACCTCTGCCTCTTGACAGAAGAGAACCAGCAGATGGTGTGAAAGTCAGTTTTGAGCATCAGTAATATGAGGCAGGAGTTACTGAACATCTACCAGAACTAGGTCCTTTATAACATGATCATTCATTCAGAGGACGTAGTAAATATTGAAGGAATTAATGAATACACAAATAACGTTACATCATTCTTTTAACCCTGTCATTAGCAGTTATGATCTTCACTATATAGAAAGTGAAATAAAGGAAAGAAAAGTTACATAACTTGTCCGAGGAACCAGAGCTACAGCTGGATACAAATTATGTCTATCTTATTTCAGTATTTTACCTTTTTCTCTCTATTTTTCTGTCTTCCTAAATTTCCAGAAGTCGAATAGGGAGTGAAATCATTCCTTCAAGTGACAGAGTTCTTTTAGAGACCATTTTATGATCTTACAAGGGTATATAATGGAAGATTATCAGGAAAGCTTCAAATACAGGGATATAAAATCAAAATTCACTTGAATTATAGATATTCAATATATTCAATAGTAGATACTCATAATTTTTTTGTTTGTCTTTGCTTGTAGAAGACAGTTCTTTCAAGAAGATCAGGGACAACTGATTTGGAGTCTACTCTGTGCTTGTAAATCTCAAATTCTTCTAGAGTGGGACACCCTAGAACGCTAGAACCCCAGCAACACCCAGCCAAACCCACCTCCACCATGGGGGCCATGACTCAGTTGTTGGCAGGTGTCTTTCTTGCTTTGCTTGCCTCCCCTACTGAAGGCGGGGTCCTCAAGAAAGTCATCCGGCACAAGCGACAGAGTGGGGTGAATGTCACCCTGCCAGAGGAGAACCAGCCAGTGGTGTTTAACCATGTCTACAACATCAAGCTGCCAGTGGGATCCCAGTGTTCAGTGGATCTGGAGTCACCCAGTGGGGAGAAAGACCTGACCCTACCTTCAGAGCCCAGTGAAAGCTTCCAGGAGCACACAGTGGATGGGGAAAACCAGATTGTCTTCACGCATCGCATCAACATCCCCCGCCGGGCCTGTGGCTGTGCCGCAGCCCCTGATGTTAAGGAGCTGCTGAGCAGACTGGAGGAGCTGGAGAACCTGGTGTCTTCCCTGAGGGAGCAATGTAGCGCAGGAGCTGGCTGCTGTCTCCAGCCCGCCACAGGTACGAGCTGGCGGCCCGCCCAGTCCCACGCTGTGCAAATGTGGAGAAATGATAAACATAGCAGCATCCATCGCTTGCTTTCAAAGTGGGCTCATTAGAAAACTAGCTCCCCAGAGTGTTCATTACAAAGAGATTTCATGTTCAAATAAATGTGAACACTGCAATCATCTCTCTCCTGCTTGGAGGAGTCGTGGCAACAACTGTTTCTCAGAGGAGTTTTCAGGCTCCAAGAAGTCCTGCTTTGAAAAACCCTATTTCACCTTAATTATAAGTTTCTAAAATGTATTTGACCATGAAATCTACCCACTTTCTACCCCAAAAGCTGAATATGCCATGAAACTTCGGTCCCAGAGAGCACTCTCTGATAGGTACTGATGTGGCCCCATTACCTCATTGTACAAATAGAGAAACTGAGACCAAGGAGGATGGGATTCCTGAAGGTCCTGCAATACGGAGTTGAGTTCCTTACATCTCAGTATTCTTACAAATGCACAGCACTGCCTGTGATAGTGCTGTCTATAAAAATTAGAAAAAAGTTCCAATGTAATAGCGATTATAATTATTACAATCATAAGTTAAGCTACCTCTGTGTAACAGGCACTGTCGTATTATTTCATTTAATCCTCCCAACAGCCCTTTTAAGGTAAAGGTTAGATAAGGGAAAGATGAGACCTCTTCTGCAGATCAGAGAAATGAAACTCAAAGGCATTAACTCACTGGCACAAGATGACACAAAGAGTAATAAGAGATATGGGCTTAAGCTGGCACTGTGTAATCCCAGTACTTTGGGAGACCAAGGCAGGTGGATCACCTGAGGTCAGGATTTGAAGACTAGCCTGACCAACATGGTGAAACCCTATCTCTACTAAAAATACAAAGTTAGCTGGGCATGGTGGTACATGCCTATAATGCCAGCAACTCAGGAGGCTGAGGTAGGAGAATCACTCGAAACCGGGAGGGAGAGGTTACAGTGAGCCGAGATCACACCACTGCACTCCAGCCTGGGTGACAGAGCGAAACTCCATCTCAAAAAAACAAGAGAGAGAAAGAGATAGGGGTTTTGCATGTGCCTGTGTATCTCCAGAGCTCATACTCTCCCATGGATGCCCTGTCTCCTCCATATGCATCCCATTTCAAAGAATTTCACTGCTTTGGAACTATGTCTTTATTTCCAATACTAAAGTTGATAAAACCACATGAGTTTCAACAACTTCAAATCAGAGCTGAAAATCTCTGTTTCTGCCACTCAGAAAAAAATTACCAAAGTGTTCTTCAACAGTTATTTCAAGAGTAGTCCTAACCACCCTAAGTGAAATACTCTTACGGCTCTGCAGGACAGGCTCTAGGTTTCTAAGGATATTTTTAAAAACATTTTCTTTAGACATAAGTTAGTTTATCTTCCACTTCTGTCAACTCCCTGGAAAAATGCAGATGAGAATACACAGTAGGAATAATGCTAAGTAGTGATTTTAAATGATTGCTTAAAGCAGTGCTGTCGAATGAAAATATGAGTCACATGTGTAATCTTACATTTTCTAGTAGTCATGTTAAAGGAGAAACAGGTAAACATAATTTTAATCATCTCTTATTTAATTCAACATAGCCAAAATATTGTTTCTTTCAGCTTGAAATCAATGTAAAAATTATTAATGGATATTTTACTGTCCATTATTTTATACTATATGAAATCTGATATGTATTTTACACTTACAGCACATCTCAATTCAGACTAGCCACGTTTCAATGCCTAATAACCACATGTGGCCAGGCCACCAAATGAACAGTACAGATTTAGATTCTTACTTTACAAATCAGCTTTTAAAAAAATTTTCTTTCTTCCTGCTTTTAAGAAGGAGATGAAATATATTGATATAGCTATTTGTAGGTACAGAGAATATAGAGTGAATATATTCTAGTTCAGAGACCATAGAAGTGAGTTTTGTTTCTTCTCCTTAAGCTCTGTGGAGATCAGACCAGTGACTTCTGCAAACTGAGCTAAGGCAATATTTAGGCCTCAAGGGACTAAAGTAATGTCAACCTTGACCCCACATCATTCACACTGACCTCCACTTAGCCTTCAGGATAGAAAGAAAAAAAAAGGCACTTACTTTTCTGGGGACAGAGGCAAACTGAAAGATGTCCTTATAGAATCAGAAAGCCACACCTTAGCTACCTCATTTTAGTTATGGAAAATTAGAATGTTTTGGTTATATAAACCCACATACCAACTTGAGCCAACCTTCCAAAAGAATACTTAGGAAAAAAAAAAAACAAAAAAAATTACAAGGACACAAGAGTGAGCTCTTAATGTGTTCACTTAACTCAGATATACCCCAGGGAAGCAGGCTGTTGGCCCAACTTCACTTATAAGAAAACTGAGCTCCAGATAGTCTAAATCCCTTCCCAAATGTGGCATAGATATTGAATCAAAAAGTCAGAATTACATTCAGTTCAGCAACTATTTCTTGGGCATCTTTTATGTGCCTGGCCTTGATGAGGCACTAAAGAAATAACATAGCCCAGTATAATGCATTCCACAAGGCTTGTAAGACTTCTTGAAAATGTGGCAAAAATGAAGAATCCACTCCCTGGGGGTAGAAATACACACACACAACCCTACACACACACACACACACCTACACATAATCACACACTGTCTTTGTATACAAGCCTATAATTTCGGGGAGTTCTGATTATGAATTCCTACCTGGTGTAACTGGATGTGAGTCTCATCTGATTTCACATACTAAACAACTGGTTATCAAGCCAGATGGAGCCAGAGGATGCAACCATCCTTCAGCTGAATTTGATTCTGGGTGCCCTGGGTAGATACCAAGAAATGTGGCTGCTTGAGCCTGGCTGAGAACTTGTTTCTTTGTTGCAGGCCGCGTGGACACCAGGCCCTTCTGCAGCGGTCGGGGCAACTTCAGCACTGAAGGATGTGGCTGTGTCTGCGAATCTGGCTGGAAAGGCCCCAACTGCTCTGAGCCCGAATGTCCAGGCAACTGTCACCTTCGAGGCCAGTGCATTGATGGGCAGTGCATCTGTGATGAGGGCTTCACGGGTGAGGACTGCAGCCAGCTGGCTTGCCCCAGCGACTGCAATGACCAGGGCAGGTGTGTGAATGGGGTCTGCATCTGTTTTGAAGGCTACTCTGGGGCTGACTGCAGCCGAGAAGTCTGCCCGGTGCCCTGCAGTGAGGAGCATGGCACGTGTGTAGATGGCTGGTGTGTGTGCCATGATGGCTTTGCAGGCGATGACTGCAGCAAGCCTCTGTGTCTCAACAATTGCTACAACCGTGGGCGATGCGTGGAGAATGAGTGCGTGTGCGATGAGGGCTTCACGGGTGAGGACTGCAGTGAGCTCATCTGCCCCAACGACTGCTTCGACCGGGGCCGCTGCATCAATGGCACATGCTACTGCGAAGAAGGCTTCACAGGTGAAGACTGCGGGAAACTCACCTGCCCACATGCCTGCCACGGCCAGGGCCGGTGCGAGGAGGGGCAGTGCGTGTGTGACGAGGGCTTTGCCGGTGTGGACTGCAGTGAGAAGAGGTGTCCTGCTGACTGTCATAACCACGGCCGCTGTGTTGACGGGCGGTGTGAATGTGATGATGGTTTCACGGGAGCTGACTGCGGGGAGCTCAAGTGTCCCAATGGCTGCAGTGGCCATGGCCGCTGTGTCAATGGGCAGTGCGTGTGTGATGAGGGCTATACTGGGGAGGACTGCAGCCAGCTGCGGTGCCCCAATGACTGTCACAGTCGGGGCCGCTGTGTCCAGGGAAAATGTGTATGTGAGCAAGGCTTCAAGGGCTATGACTGCAGTGACATGAGCTGCCCCAATGACTGTCACCAGCACGGCCGCTGTGTGAATGGCATGTGTGTCTGTGATGACAGCTACACGGGGGAAGACTGCCGGGATCGCCGATGCCCCAGGGACTGCAGCAACAGGGGCCACTGTGTGGACGGACAGTGCGTCTGTGAGGACGGCTTCTCTGGCCCTGACTGCGCAGAACTCTCCTGTCCGAATGACTGCCATGACCAGGGTCGCTGTGTGAACGGGCAGTGCGTGTGCCATGAAGGATTCATGGGCAAAGATTGCAAGGAGCAACGATGTCCCAGTGACTGTCATGGCCACGGCCGCTGTGAGGATGGTCAGTGCATCTGCCATGAGGGCTTCACAGGCCTGGATTGTGGCCAGCGCTCCTGCCCCAATGACTGCAGCAACTTGGGGCAGTGTGTCTCAGGCCGCTGCATCTGCAACGAGGGCTATACCGGAGAAGACTGCTCAGAGGGTGAGTCCCAGGGTGCGGGCCAGTATGACGATGGCTATGATGGATTGGACACATACTGTAGGGTGGAAAACTACATTTATATTTATAAACATACATACACACTGATTATTTGTACATATCAATATATACATTTAAACACACACCCATAATGACTCTTTAAGGGGGCACTGTCATTCAGTTGTTACAAGGTGACCTGTTTAAGGGCTTGAAGGGCTCAGAGAGGTAGTATAATTGTCTCAGGGACACAGCTGACACATCACAGAGCTGGTATTCGAGTCTGCCTAACTCATCTACACAGAGTTTAACATCTATTATCCAAGATGAGGTAGATAAAGAGATAACCTCTCTTTTGCTAAACATTAGCTTTCCTTCCTACGCTCCATTGACATCAAACCAACAGTAAACAAAATCTCTTTATTTGAATGGACGTAAAAATACAGCTAAATTGAATATGCAGTGACATTACATAAAAACAACTGTTTCAAATGTATACTCAGCTAAAAACAAAATGCCTATTATCCACAAGATTGCCTGCCTTTTAATTGTCTTTTGTTAGTGGTTTTGTTTTTGTTTTTTATTTGTTTCTTTAATCCTAAAATCTGTAAGCTCCTTACCCTTAAAAGGGCACTATTTCTAGCAGTTAGTATGGGGCCTGGTACATAGTAAATGCTCAGTAAACCCTTGTTAAATGAAAACACAGGAAAGAAAAATAATGCTTATGTTTAATGAGTGTCGTCTTTGTACTTCTCTCTTCCACCCATATTATAATTGTCATAATGGAGAATTTTTGCGTTTACTAAAGTTACTGGTATCTAGACATAAATAAATGGCTTTGCGTTCAATGTGGCCCAAGAAGGGAAGCCTGGTTGGAAAGAACACCAGGCTGGCAGGGAGGAGATCTAAGTTCTAAACTTGATGAAGTGAACAAACTTGGTCAAGTCATTCTGCCTTACGCACATCTATAAAATAAGAACGTTGGATCAGATTAGCCCAAACTACCCTCCCAGTGCTAGGGACATGTAACTCACAGTTCAGAGCAGGGAGTCAGGCTAAGACTGCACTTTCCCATCCCAACGGCCTACATCTGAATGAACTAAGACCCAGGGAGCAGAGAAAATTAGAGAGGCCAGAACACTAAAGGCCACACGGCTGACCTGGGATTCCAGCCTGAAGGAAATGGACTAAGGAACAGCCATCACAGGTCTTAAGATGGATCCAGGAGGGGGTCATTGATACCTTCTGCATTTTAGAGACAATGGAAGATCTTCAGTCCTCTGTGGCTGATGGTGGAAGAGGCAGGTCAAGAGAAACAAATCTAAAGGGATTTTATAGGGCACATTGTTGACCCCAGATGTCCTTTCTTATTCCTGCCAGTGTCTCCTCCCAAAGATCTCATCGTGACAGAAGTGACAGAAGAGACGGTCAACCTGGCCTGGGACAATGAGATGCGAGTCACAGAGTACCTCGTCGTGTACACACCCACCCACGAGGGCGGCCTGGAAATGCAGTTCCGTGTGCCCGGGGACCAGACGTCCACCATCATCCGGGAGCTGGAGCCTGGTGTGGAGTACTTTATCCGGGTATTCGCCATCCTGGAGAACAAGAAGAGCATTCCCGTCAGCGCCAGGGTGGCCACGTGTGAGTGAGCAGATCTCTTTTGGGGAGCCTCACCTGACCCCAGCCCTCCCTCGGCATGGCTCCTACCATCCTATAGTTGTTTGTTATAGTTACAACAAGTAAGAGCCTAGAATTAAGTCCATAGAATCACTTCTTAAAGAAATACCTCACTTTCCATAAAATCTTTCTCCTTGTTCTCCTATATACTCCCTGCCAGAGAGAATCATTACAAGTAACTACACTTAGCAAATATTTGCTATGTACTAGACTTTGTTGTAAGAAACCTACATATTAGTATAAGAGTCCTCATTTGGCTGGGTGTGGTAGCTCACGCCTGTAACCCCAGCACTTTGGGAGGCCAAGGGAGGTGGATCACCTGAGGTCAGGAGTTCGAGACCAGCCTGGCCAACATGGTGAATCCCCATCCCTACTAAAAGTGAAACAATTAGCCAGGCATGGTGGTGCATGCCTGTAATCCCAGCTACTTAGGAGGCTGAGGTGGAGAATAGCTTGAACCCAGGAAGCAGAGGTTGCAGTGAGCAGAGATCACACCACTGTACTATAGCCTGGGCAACAGAGCAAGACTGTAGCTCAAAAAAAAAAAAAAAAAGTCCTCATTTTATGAGTTAGTATATGTATGAAATAGGAGCTATTGTTAACCCCATTTTATAGATGGGGAAACTGAGACTGCATGGTTAAGCATCTTTTTTTTCAACATGTTGAAACACATCAAATGGAAAAGTTAAGCATCTTATCCCAAATCATGCCACTAACAAGTAGTAGAAGCAAAACTTTAACCCTGGCCGTCCTGGTAGATTTATGCTCTTCACCACTCTATTGCTTTTCAGTGGAGCTCACTGTCTATTTTTTTTAAGTGGAAACATTCTTGTTTATGATTTTAGCATCAATATAATTACCTTCATATCTAAAAAGCAAGCCATGGCTAGAAATTGGCCCTTTCTTGCTTAATAATAATAACATTGGCTGCCATTTATTGAACTTGCTCTGTATGCCACAAACCAGGCCCAGCAGTCTACAGGGAGTACATCACTCACTCCTCAATGCATTCCCAAGAAGTGGACATATTTATCTTCCTTTCCTAGATGAAGAAACTGTGGCTTAGAGCATTGTATGCAATTTGCTCAAATTCACATTGATAGTAATAGTAGAGCTTAGATTCTAAGGCCAAGTCTGGCTGATTACAAAGCATGTGTTCATTTTAGATTTAACTATATGAAATAGACAAAATTAATGATACTGTTCTAATATTAATTTTTATACAGTCTCATAGTAGACCTTATCCCAGAAGAAGCTGTGAAAGGACTCCTGCTCTGGTTGTGAGCCCTGACCGTTTCAGTCATCCGGTCTGGTTTAGTGGAATCATGGCTACATTGCCCATCCACACACCTGCCCTATCTTTACATTCTATTTGTGTTGTTCCTTATAGACTTGCCTGCACCTGAAGGCCTGAAATTCAAGTCCATCAAGGAGACATCTGTAGAAGTGGAGTGGGATCCTCTAGACATTGCTTTTGAAACCTGGGAGATCATCTTCCGGAATATGGTAAGGAGTACCAAAGGGCAGATCCATTTGACCTCAAGGATTTGAAAGATGATCAAAGGGTTCTGAAGACTTTTGTATCAACTCAATTTCCTTAGCTTTTGGTGGAGGACAAGACTCTAATTAGCACCTTTTGTATTAGCATCTGTATTTTAAGGGATGTTGGTTTTCCCCTGATTTTAATAAGTCAGTAAGTGTAGCACTTAAGGCTGAGAGCTTAGACAAATAGACCTTGTCATCTCAAGGTTCCAATTGTCCCTTATCACCTTGGAAATCTCTACTCAGAGGCAAAGAAGAGAAGAAATGGTCTCTCCCTCAAAATACAGGTACACCTCAGATTTGAACAACCCTTCTCTCCAGGCCCAAAAGCACATGTGTGGCAGGTAACTTGTTCTCTGAATTTAAGCCCAGCCTCTGCCACCAACTAGCTGTGTGACTATCCAACAATCACCCTGCTTCTCTGATGCTGGCCTCAGTCTACCAAAGGAGGGATTGAGCCTGTGGCTTCAGAAGTCCTTTGGCTCTCACATTCTGTCATTTGACTTGCATGACAAAGGGGTAAAGGTTTACAAGAGGGAGAAACAAACTAGAGAAATGTCTTTATCATCTCTGTATCTCAGTAGTTCACATACTGATCTGATGCATAGTAAGTGCCTAATGAATAGATGAAAGATTAAAAGAGGAATGAATGAATGCAGAGTGAAGGAATCACATAAATTAAAAGACTGACACCTCTTACCAAGCTCCCTCTATCTCTCAGAATAAAGAAGATGAGGGAGAGATCACCAAAAGCCTGAGGAGGCCAGAGACCTCTTATCAGCAAACCGGTCTAGCTCCTGGGCAAGAGTATGAGATATCTCTGCACATAGTGAAAAACAATACCCGGGGCCCTGGCCTGAAGAGGGTGACCACCACACGTGAGTATCATCTTTAATACTCCTGATACAATGATAAGGCTGATTGTACCTCATAGCATCTCCTGGTTGAGAAAATACCTTCCCATATAGCATCTATATCACTTAACTTTTGCTACATTTTTAAAGGCCAGATACAGTGGTTTAAAATAACAATTCTTTGCATGTTGGTGATGTAGGTCTGGGATCAGCTGAGCAGTTTATCTGTTCTTGACTGCACTCCTCATATATCTGTGTGGTTAAGGGGTGGATTGGTCTAGGATGGCCTTAGCCAGGATGGTGTCTTTCTGCTTCACAGGTCTCTCATTCTCCAGGATGCTGGTCCTATTCACACAACTGTTGAACAGGTTCAAAACTGGCATTAGATCACTTCTATCAAAGTACATCCCAAGGCCAGTTTATGTTTAAGGAATGGGGAAACAGATCCATCTCTTGATGAAAGGAGTTTCAAAATTGCCTTTCAAAGGGGCATGAACTACTTGAAGATAGATAATTAAGCCCATTGCTAACAGTCTATGATGTCACTAGTTTAATATTAGCACCCAGTTCTAGGACAGAGGAGGAGAAAATATTAATGTTAAAGTGTAAAGAAGCTAAATCACTTTAATATAACATAGTTAACACTATCAGGAGCGTAATTTTAAGCCAGGGTAAGTTTTATAACTTTAACCACATTTCCACTAACATTGACTAGGCTCTGATTTATGCAGAATGTTGATTCCATCTCTTCAATAGGAACTTAAATAAATTTACTCAATGCTAATGATGTCAGAACTTCTTGTGAGTAGAATAGGATTTAGCTGTACTAGATCGTTTGGTAAGAAAAATATCTGAATTTGGAGTTGCTCTACCAGGAAGCAATTTTTTTTTTTTTTTTTTTTTTTTTCTGGACACAGAGTCTCACTCTGTCGCCCAGTCTGGAGTGCAGTGGCACGATCTTGGCTCACTGTAACCTCTGCCTCCTGGGTTCAAGTGATTCTCCTGCCTTAGTCTCTCAAGTAGCTGGAATTACAGGCGCCCACCACCACACTCAGCTAATTGTTTGGTATTTTTAGCAGAGACAAGATTTCACTATGTTGGCCAGGCTGGTTTCGAACTCCTGACCTCAAGTGATCCACCTGCCTCCACCTCCTAAAGTGCTAGGATTACAGGCTGCAGTTTTTTAAAAAGAAAAAATACATAATTTTGCACTTCCATATAGGAAAACCTCTTCATTTTCTTCAAAATAACATATGCGTCAACTCTTTAAGTAATTGACTCTTCTTGGCAGGGGGTTGTTGGAAAAGTTAAATCAGTTGCTAATGACAAGAAAGAACATCTTGCATTTAAATATTTGCACATTTTGCCTAGCTCATAGCCAATTCGATGGATTTTCTCCTTCATAAGCAAGCGTTTTCCATCATCCTGACAACATCTCTCTGTGGTAGGTAGAACAGCAGGTACCAACAGGAAAGAAAATCATTAGATCAACAGAAAGACAAAAGACAAAGCAAATGCTTAGTTGCTATGGAGGAGGTGCACTGAAAATACGAAAGATTTTTTTTTTCACTGCTCTTTTCTTTTTAATCTAAATTTGGGAATTGGCTGCTTTATTTCTTCTTATTGCAGAACAAACATTCTCACATTTGAAGTTGCATAATCATAAATTTCAACATAGGGGGACAGTTATTTACCTGTTCATTTTGCTGATATACCTAAAGCCTTTAAACCTTTAATCTTTTTTTCCAGATTTAAAGGGCCTTAACCTTTCAATTCAAAAACCTTTGGCTCCTTCTCTCTGGCATCTATATAAAGGTGGTATTACACTTACTTTGGAGGTCAATATTGAGAGGTGTTGTCATGTAAAGGGGAAAAAGGATGGGCTTTGGATTCAATCAGTTCTGAGTTTGAATTCCATCTTCACCATTCACCATCACCTTGGAAAAATCTGTTTCATTAAGCTTCAAATCCAACAGCTGAAAAATGGGTTTACAGTATTCTCCTTGTGGGGTTGTCATAAGACTCAAGACATAAATAGCAAAGCACCATGTTTGCACTTGATAAGAACAGAGCA
Source organism: Plecturocebus donacophilus (assembly GCA_004027715.1). Classification (NCBI taxonomy): domain Eukaryota; kingdom Metazoa; phylum Chordata; class Mammalia; order Primates; family Pitheciidae; genus Plecturocebus; species Plecturocebus donacophilus. Next base: position 3,990 of record PVKP010028704.1, on the reverse strand, counting down.
ATGTTAGTTTCTGCTATTCAAGTGTCCAAAATCTAGGGAGATATCAGTGTCCTTGACTGAATCCCAACTTCTTTAATGAAAGGGGTACTAAGGAAGGGAGTAGGTATGGTTTGGGTGCTTGCTAGCACCCATAAGAACCTAGAACAGGCAGCTTCTGTCCATTTTTGTGGCATCATTTTCATTATGCATTTGATAAGAACATTATCTGTGAGCTGAGACTGATGTATGAACACCTAGACTTCAGAAACAGACTGCAGTTTACTCACAATCACCTGTGAATTACTCTTCCTTTTCATTCCCTGTATAAAGCCGATTTCCTTTCACTTGTTATTGTTTACTGAACCAATGCTGAAAACACAAACATTTTAAAAAAAAGAAACATTTACTGAATACCCAGACTGTGCCTGTGTCTATGCTGGGAATTAAAAAAGACTCACTCTCTGAATGAATCAATGACCCCATCTAAATTGATTCTACTGTACAGGAATCTGTTATGAAACAGTGAGAAAGGTATGACACTAGAATGCTCTTTAAGGACAGTCGCAGCCACAGGGAGGGAATATGTGTTTACCTGACGGCAGCAGGGTTAAAAAAAAAAAAGACTTCACATTAGGAGACAGCATTTAAGTAAGATTTTGAAGGATGCACAGGAGATTTTTAGAGGAGGGGAGGTATGATCTTAGAAAGAAGAAATGAGAGCAGCATGTGCAGAGACCAGCTGGTACTCAACCACATAATGTGCTTCAGAGCTCTGATCATCTATCAAAGTACAACACCAGAGTGGGCAGGGCAGAAAAAGTCAAGATGAGCATGCAAAAATGGGCAAGGCTTAAAATAGCAATGACTTTCTTGCGTGAATTCTTTTTATCAAAAATAACTTTCCATACACTGTCAAGACAGTCTACTGCCTCACTTTTCTGCTTTGTAATTCTGATGGAAAAGTTTTCAGCCACCCAGGAAGTTTTGCCTAATTAAAGATGTAGAAAGAGTAAGTTCATTTTTTCAAATGAAGTATCCCCAAAGCATGTTTCCTCAACTTATGAGAACAGTAATAATAATAACAAAAGAACAACCTTTTTATTTTTATGTGACATCCATGAGCCAGGCTCTGTGCTAGATGCCTTGCAAGCTTTATCTCTGTTAAGATTTGAAAGAAACAAAAACAAAAAACACTAGAAGTAGCTGCTATTATCCCTACTTAGAGCTTTTCAAACCCAAAACTGAGGTTCAGAAAGGTAAACTAAAGTCAAGCGGTTAGTATACAGCTAAGTGTTCACCCACAGGCCTGGAGAGTTACAAAGTCCTCTCTCTGCTCAGCCTAAGGCACTGGCCCTGACCTCTGAACCCATTCTGTCCTCTGCCCATCATAGGCTTGGATGCCCCCAGCCAGATCGAGGTGAAAGATGTCACAGACACCACTGCTTTGATCACCTGGTTCAAGCCGCTGGCTGAGATCGACAGCATTGAGCTGACCTACGGCATCAAAGATGTGCCAGGTGACCGTACCACCATCGATCTCACAGAGGACGAGAACCAGTACTCCATCGGGAACCTGAAGCCTGATACTGAGTATGAGGTGTCCCTCATCTCCCGCAGAGGTGACATGTCGAGCAACCCAGCCAAAGAGACCTTCACAACAGGTAAAAGGCCTTCCCCTGTTAACAGATACAGTAAAGGAAAGATTGAAAAATTTCCATCCCACTCCATATTGAGGTGTCTTCCAGGCTCATTTTACAGTAAGAAAAATGGTAGGAGTATTTCTATTCTTTTAAATTTTAAAATATTGTATCAATTTGTTAATTAATTTTTCAGAAAAACCCACAAAATTCCAAATAACCTTCCAAAGCACCTTTGTGGGCAGGGGACACACATAGAAGATGCTGGTCCGATATTCTCAGACAAGAGTTCTCCTTAAAGTTCAAATAAATATTTTTGAAGTAAAATACAATATATGTAAAACATGTATGACAAATGAGCCTCCTATCACCTTAGCCTCTGGCATTATTTTTACAATTCGGACATGTCCATTTTTCATTCAGTAAATATTTCTTCAGAGCTCAGTAAGCACTTTGTGAGTTATTAGAAATATAATGAGGAGGACGGGCATGGTGGTTCACGCCTGTAACCCCAGCACTTTGGGAGGCCAAGGCAAGCAGATCACGAGGTCAAGAGATCAAGACCATCCTGGCCAACATGGTGAAACCTCATCTCTACTAAAAATACAGACATTGGCTGGGTGTGGTGGCACATGCCTGTGGGCCCAGCTACCCAGGAGGCTGAGGCAGGAGAATTGTTTGAGCCCAGGAGGCAGAGGTTGCAGTAAGCCAAGATCGTGCCACTGCACTCCAGCCTGGTGACAGAGCAAGACTCCATCTCAAAAACAAAGAAAAAGAAAAGGAAAAGAAATATGATGAGAAAATGCAAAAGAACAGTTCTTGCTCTCATGAGCTTATTATTAAGTCTTTGTATTGTTATTTAAACACAAAGTCTGAGAAAAACACAAATGGCTAAATTGTTACAGTCATCCATAATAGGATAATAGGGAAAGGTGCTAAATCTGTAGCATTTGTTTAGATTTGCACATCCTCTGTGAGGACAGATGAATGTGCTGAGAATTTTGTAAATTGTCTCCAGTGACAGGCACCTTTGATATGTCAGCTTGAGCTGTCAAAGATTCTTGCTCTCTTGTAACTGATATATTCAGTGCAAATGTTCCTTCTTCCCTCAAACAGGCCTCGATGCTCCCAGGAATCTTCGACGAGTTTCCCATACAGATAACAGCATCACCCTGGAATGGAGGAATGGCAAGGCAGCTATTGACAGTTACAGAATTAAGTATGCACCCATCTCCGGAGGGGACCATGCTGAGGTTGATGTCCCAAAGAGCCAACAAGCCACAACCAAAACAACACTCACAGGTGAGCTCTGCCTCTCTGCCTGCCTGAGCCACCCAGCCCTAGAGAGCCCTTAAAGGATGGGCACTTCCTCCCACATGTCCCCATTTGCAACCCTCAGAAATAAGTCCAATTTCCAGACATACCGCTTACTTGGACTGCAGTGAGTTCATTTGTAAAACATCCTGAACATTGGTTATAAACTCCAGAGACCAACTCAAAGCCATTTTTATCATCCTCTGAAAGTCCCTTTGATTTCAGGATGAATCTCAACTTGCACATTCTCTCCTTAGGTCTGAGGCCAGGAACTGAATATGGGATTGGAGTTTCTGCTGTGAAGGAAGACAAGGAGAGCAATCCAGCCACCATCAACGCAGCCACAGGTGAGGCATACCTGGGATTCCCATCCCACTGAGCTGGTGCTGGGCAGACAGGGCCAATGCGGCCAAAACCTGTTTAAAGAGAAAAAGTAGAAGCCCAGAGAAAGGGCCCTGTAGTACTATCTAGCCCCAGTGTTGAAATTCAAAAGGAACATAAGCACAGTCCATCTATATGATGCCATCATCTCCTGTACGGGAAGGGGAACGGAAGATTTTTAAAAAAAAAATTGGAACCAGGCTTTATAAGAAATTCACAAATATTTTTAAATTGGTAATCAATTGCATCTTTTAAATAAACTATTGTCTAGTCCAAACACATCTGTGGGGTTTTCTCTGAGAAAACACCTAACTTTTATACCCCTGTCAAGCAGATTATAAGTAACAGGATCACAGTTTAAGTCCAGGTCTTAATTAGACCTTATAGTTAGATCTGTTTTACAGAAGTGAAAAGAGAGACCCAGAGAGGTGAATCGTGTGTGGTCCCCCAGGTCCTCTGTGGCAGACCTAGGATTCTAGCCCAGAGGCAGTTGACTTTTAGCCCCAGATGCAGCCCTGCCTTGCAACCTGAAGAGCATTCATCTCTGTTCTCCTCCCAGAGTTGGACGCACCCAAGGACCTTCGGGTTTCTGAAACCACAGAGACCAGCCTGACCCTGCTCTGGAGGACACCGTTGGCCAAGTTTGACCGCTACCGCCTCAATTACAGCCTCCCCACAG